>CABFOW010007717.1:0-22177 GCA_902141385.1 Timema californicum | reverse complement strand
GAGATGAAATGAAGGACCTACAGTTTAACGTGGAATCCGAACCACGGTGGAGGCCTGGCATTCCCCACAGTCACAAGATGTCAGTTTATATGCATTTGTACTAATGAACTAGTGATGAGGAAGGTTGAATTATAGATTAAGTGTATCCGCATTTACGTTGTGAGAGAGAGTGGAAAACCATTTGGTAAAAATCACCCTCAGTACACCCGACAAGGATTCGAAACCTAATTTTCCCGTATAAGGCCGACAAAACTAAACGACTTTAATTTGTGTTAGAGATCCAACCAATGAAATAATACCACAATTTCTAGATTTGTTTACAAATGTATAAAACCTAGATAAACTGATATTAATCAAACTGGTTACTTGTAAACAAAATATTAAACACACAGCACATAACTGTTGCTTTCATATATTATTATTTTGGCTCTTAATTCCAAAGCTATGCATAGCTTTTAAATAAAGTTTCAGTTTTAGATTATGGGGGTTTTACAGTAATTGTATTTTAATACACTTTGCTTCAAAATAATTAAAGTACTATATGAAGAAAATATCTTTGAACAGTTACAAATAATGTAAAATGTTAACAGAAATTTTCAAAATATTCATATAAATGTATGTAAGACAAACTTCTTATGCAAATACTTCTTACTGCATTCACAATTTTTTTTACAAACAGTTTGTTTTATGTATCAATGTTTCGAAGCAGGGGATAACCAAAATATCACGAAATGATGATTATCTCCATGCTAGGAGCTAGAATTATATTTTGAAAATACACAACAAAAAAGAATTACATTAGCATAGCATTCGACTCTATAGTTTGCACTCGCCAAACTACTTATTTATAAGCTTAGAAAGGGTTGAAATGGAGTCGTGACATGAATAATAATGATTATAAAGAAAAGCTTTCCCCACTAGGGGTCTATATTATGTACCAAGTTTAGTTAAAAATCTGGTAGTACTTTGCAAGTTAAATATAAAAGAGTGGCAAACACAGACAAAGTATTCCAGAGCATTTTACTTTTTTTCCATCGCTTAGAAAAACTTGAATATCCAAAAACGAATGATATAGTTTTATCAACTCTACTGAGTTGAGTAAGTTGCATTAAAGCTAGCTACCTTTTGCCATATAGATGTTCAAAAGACCACGAAAGTTTTGATTACTATACTTAGACAGAAGCACAAAATTTCATCATAAGCAATTGTTGTTATTCAAATAATAAGGTGGAAGTAATTTTCTCACAGGAGGATTGGTAGGAGTTTACGTGAATTAGTACTAATTATAGATTTTGAGCTTTATAAAAAAAACGACTTGACAGATATTGTGAAAAAATTTGGCTTAAAATGTTATTGAGGTGAGTTACACGAGAAAGCACCGTGAAAAGTTGGAGACGTTTATAAATCCCGGATTTTTCATGAAGTGGTTTAATATTTTTAATATTTTTTCACCAAAATGTAGGTTAAAGTTCTGACCAATTAAACTGTTTTACTAAATAAAAAGGGTGACAACAACATACAATTTTACAAAACAATCCTACATTATCCTAAAATTTTCTTTTGTGACCCTACCAAAACATTAATTTATTTGAAAGATGAAATATAGAACTAGGTTAATAACTTTTTTTCTTTAATTTCAGCTGTACAAATTTTGAGGTAAAGTGTCATTGTCCTTTTTTTTAACTTTAAACTCAAAATGTAAACTATTTAATAGGTCATGAACCTGCTGATAATTTTCACTTATATTTGGTTGAGAACTATTTAAAAAGATATCAAACAACTTATTAAACAATGCGGACTTTCCAAACGTATGCTACTCCTCTGAGTGCTGTACCAGATAGCGACACTAAGGAACACACAGCCTTGACTACTCATTCCAGAAATACTACAGTATAGACCTCATCAGTATCACTTCCTTATCTCGCTGTTCCATGAATGGTTGCGATGTGGTCTTCAAACAACGCCTCTCAATGGCGTTGTTTTGCACCACTTATTAATTAACCTCCCTCCCGCTCAGCCCTCTACTAACAAAATGTCCGAAGCAGAAAAAAAAATTCTTTGGAATTGATGGGTAAAGGTTACCCCTGCAAAGTAGGAAATGCTTATATATTGCTGAGCGTTTTACTTTTGAGGTAATCTATTTGAACTTCAATTAGTTTTTTTTTTGTGTAAATTATAGAGGGAAGGTTTTTAGAGATTTCAAATGGTTTTGGGGGATGATGCAATGTAGCAGCTAACAAAGCAATTATTTAACATTGGACTGACTTTGAGATGGACTATTTTTTTAAGGTCGACCCAAATGATAAAAATGGCAATTTTGTTTCAATGGAACTCTGTGCTACAGCGTAATATTTTTAAATGTACCAACGGCTTAGATTTTTTTTTTTACTTTCTAATATTAAGAGCAATCGAGAACATTTTCTACTTATAGATTATGATGAATCTTTATGTTTTGTGTGCGTTCGAACCCAAAAATGTGGATTTTACAATTCCATCTGTCCTCAAGTTTGTTTGTCCTTGTCCACGGATCTGAAACGGTTGATGAATTTTGTTCAAGTTTTATATTTTGATGTTATAGAGAAATATCTCGGGATGTTTTATTTTGACCCTAGCCCTCAAACTAAGGGTAGTTTATTGATGAGCGATTTTTTTTTTAGATTCCAACTTTTTTGAAGGACAAAATTGTATAATATTTCGGGGGGAAATTCGTTTGAGGGTTGACTACAGATGACTATTTTTTTTCAAATTAGAACATTTTAAGTATAAATAGTAATGTTATATTGACTTGTTTATTATATGTATTACCTTCTCCATATTTATTTCGTTTTAATTTTTCTTCTATGATAACGACATGTTTAGATGATTTTTCAGCATCTTCAAGTCTTATTTGTATTAAAGATGGTTGATTTTAATTCATATTATTGGAAAATTTGTGAAATTTTACGGTTTTATATGGAATAATTTTTGGTGAGATGAGGAATAAAAATAATTAGCACGACAATATAACCTTACTTTCAATTATTATTTCTAATCCTTACCAAATAAACATGAACATTATTAGAAATTTTAAGAATTGCTGTAACGATTTGGATAAAAATGTAATGTAGTGTATGCGATATATGCATGTATGCGATATATGGATGCATGCAATGTATGCATTTATGCAATATATGCAATGTATGCATATATGCAATAAATCCCATGTATGCATGTTATGTATGTATATATGTTTGTTTGTATGTATATATGTATGTATGCATGTATGCATGTATGCATAGTACTCAACAGCTCCACCATCAACTGTAAAATATAGGCAGCGCTTAGGAGGCGTACTAGGGAAATGAGGGGTGATGCATTTTCCCACTGGTTTCCTCAATGAGCCAGAAGGTACTATTTATTGAACACCAGTCTCTGAAGCCACCAACTGACCCTAAAAGTGACTCCTTCACTCCAGTCATCACAGGGACTGGCTGTATATTGAATGTTACTACTAGTATTAACTGACCCTACAAGTGACACTTTCACTCCAGTGATCACAGAGACTGGCTGTATATTGAATGTAACTAATAGTCTCGTTCGTATATCTGACACTTTCATATTTTTCCGAGCCATAAGTGAGGCTGAGACTGATCAATAAAAATAACAATTTTCTTTAGCCCACACCAGAAGATTAAGTTCTCTAATGACTGGTTTTTAAAAATTAAATTTGTTAACATAAGTGTATTGATTTTGTTTAAAATTAGAATTTGTAGACTACCTTAAATGATATATAATAATACTTTATGTTGGTTTTTATTAAGTAAATTAATTTAAGGAAAGTTAACTAATGAAAATTTGAAATTTTTTGAAAATTGATTTTAATATTTATTTTAAAATGGGTATCTTAATATGGTTTTTCATGATAAATAGGAATATATTTTCATTAATTAAATTAATATGAAAATTGTCTACAAATAGCTGCATTTATTTAAATGTAATATTTATTTTTGAATGGTATAATAATTTGTTAAAATATGTATATAAAGAGAGTTTATTGTGATTAAGAAGAATTTATGATTTTTTTCTGAGGAAAACTTAATTCAATATAGTTTACTGAATACCTATTTTTGAAAATTTTCTTCTATGCTATAATACTACCTCTATGAGAAACTTTGTACGATTGTGTAGTACCATATATTTTCAAATATACCACATGTTTATTATTGACCTTCCTTCCATAAATACCTTAAAGATTTTTTCTTTTTCTCAACACCCTGGAGAGAAAGTATTGTAATCACCAAAAAGATCGGTTGCGATATTTGGATAAATGTCTACCTTTCATGACCCCTTGAAACAAAAAATGTGGTTTTCGCAATACCATTTATCTTTATTTATGTCTAGAACTGAAAAGATTTTACCCATTACCGATTAGGCTAAAGCTTGGTTTTTTCATAAGGTCCATCCCGAGGGATTTTTTGAATTAGATATCTGATCCTAGTTTTAAGGATATTTTACTGAAGGGGGGAAAAAAGAGGAAAATTTATTTTAACAAAATTCGCTCTAAGGATTTTTAATTTAATTTTATATCTAGACGGTGTTTTTCACTATAAACAAGACGGCAACTCTCATATTCTCATTAAAATGACTTTGAGGGAACTTGACATGGGGAAAACTTTACAATTTTCATCATTTCTCCGCAACTGTTTGAGATACGAAATAACTTAACATTGTAAAATTGTACTACTATTAGAGATAAAAATCTTTTATTTGAAATATATTTTTATAAAAACCAATAATTTCTGAGCTATAAACGAATATTTTTACTTTTAAATTCAGGTATTTGAAAATTAATTTGATTCTTATTCTCTTTGGTGGACAAAGATGGTTCGCCTTTCTCAAGTTGATCCTAGTTCCTAATGCCATAGCGTAAGTAACAGCTTGTATTATTTATTTTATGATCTTTGGTGTAGTGTTTCTGCAACAGTGTATATACTATAGCCCTATTGTTTAGTTTCCCTACGAGTTTTTAGTAAATGTATATTTTAAGATAAAAGCGGAAGAAAGTCTCTGTGGTGCACCGTACCATTTATCATGTGTTCCATTTAACTTCGAGCTTAAACATAGCACCTCATTTTTATATTGTGTGAATATTTAAATCTGTGTATTTTGTTAAAATGATATGTTGTCGCTACCCATCCTTCTAATCCCCCGTGGGAAAGTTGTCAGGATGGCTTAATTGCGGAGAAGGATGTTCGGAGGGAGCGTTAAAATATAGCTGTCCTCGAGTTTTGGGGAATTTTATTGTTAACTGTAGTCAAAAATGTGATGTAGTCAGTTATAATAATAATTGGTCAGGTCTAAACAGAGTCACTGGCCAAAGTCAATCCTTCTGTATGTTTAACTCGGTGGTCTAACTCTACATCGAACTAGTGGCTAGTGCAAGAGCGTACTCCCGTACTCAAGCAATGCCACCCAGCTCCCAATGAACTACAGGATGTTTCATTCGCTCTCGGCCACTGAGTGTTTCTCATACACACACTATGTCCTATTGTTTGGAGCTAATAAGGGAAACTCAGAGGTCAACAAGCGAGCGAAACATCCTGTAGTTTCAATCCTTCGAAAGGGTGGCTTCCTGATTCCAAACAGTCCTGATTGCGAACACTTCAGATTGCGGACACACCATTTTGTTATGCCATGCCATCACACCCCTAATTTGATAATAGGGGCAGCCCATGTGGTCCTAACAGTCACACGTTCTTTTTAGGTTCGTCAGTATTAATTTAACTAAATTGCATACACGAGTATTTCTAGGTTAGGTTAGTATTGGTTAGGTTAGGCTAGGTTAGGTTAGGCTAAGCTTGGTCAAGAGGAAAGCTCCAGTTGTAGGTGGGTGCTGCCAGTAGCTCCTTCCACCCACGTCCCCACCCTAACGTCCCGTAAGTAATTCTTTAATTTTTTCACAATTTGGACATTGTATATTTAGGTGGCCGTACCATTTTTGTGCGTGTTTGCACTTTGGTCAAATTTTGCCCTGTTCGCAATCAGGATACAGCCGTTATAAAGTGTCCTTATTCGTATTGTTTTGTTTAGTTTAAAACATTGATGTGTAACTAAATACAAGTTGAGCTGATAATAATATATTTGTTATATTATTGCGGACTGTTTTGCATTTGTCTGGCTGACTTAGGCTTACAACACAATGAAGGTGTTTGTTATGTAACATTGATATTATCTAAATGTTACTAAACACTGACAATGTGATGGTATTTTTGTACCTTATTTTTAATTTATTTTTGACTTAAGATTAGTCACTCTAGTTAATATGTTAATTTTGGTAGTATTTTCAATTAAACGAACAAATATTTAATGATTGTGTGATAAAATAATGCACTTAAAAGGTGCGTGCCACTTTACTACAATTTAATATTCAATAAACTCCGTATTAATTCTCGTAGGTTTTGCTCTGTACAGCATGTCATTAGGTTGTAAATTATATTATTGTTCCAGTAAAACATTTTAAGCACGAGCTAATTGATTAATTCAACGATTTAATCTTACGCTGCTATACTAATAAATTATAGTTATACCATTAGTGTATATATAGGAATTTAGACCAATTTTGAGGTAACCCAAACAAATAATTTCTATTAAAATTGGATATAACTAGTTGAGCATATATTTTGAGAAGAAAATTATTAATTTCTTTGAATTATCGGAGTGAGGATAATTTCAAATTTACTTAATTCTGTTCTCTACGACATTAGAAAATTGAAAATTCATTGCCGTACTTACAAATTTGCGCCACCTGTCCCTATCGTGAGCTAGTTTTATCCAGTCCACCTCATTACACCCTATTCCTACCTTGAGCTAATTATATCCACTCCACCCTATTACACCCTATCCCTATCTTGATCTAGTTCTATCCATTCCTCCTCATCACACTTTATCTCTTTCAGGTCCATTCTAATGTTTATCCTCCCATTAGCGGCCAGGTCTTCCCAATGGTCTCTTCCCATTGGGTTTACCAGTCAGTACCCTGAACATGGCTCTAATTCCTTCCATTCATGCTTCATGTCCTGCCAACCGTAATCTATGAGATTTGATTATATTAACAATATCTTGTGATGAGTACAGTGTATGTAACTCATCAACCTGTAACCTGCTCCACTCTCCCCTATCTTCATCTCTTTTTTGGATCAGATATTTTTCCAAGCACTTAGTTTTCGAATACCCTAAACTTATTCTCATTGTGTAAGGTGAGAAACCATGTTTCTCAACAGGTGACACGTTAATAGCCTACTACCCGAGTAATAGTATTTATTTCCCAACTGTAGTCTATTATTAATCTCCACTTTAATATATCTTTACTACCCACCTCGATGGCGTAGTTGGCTAACGCGCTAGTCGTGTTGAGCTCGACCGCCGAGCACGAGGAGATCGAGGCTCGAATCTCGGTCGGGTGAATTGTTTTTTTTTCCTAAATGTTTTTCCACTCTCCATCCGCGCAAATGCGGGTTCACTTCCTCTAATTCAACCTTCCCAATTCCCAATCCTTTAGCGTAATTAGTACCTAAAGCGTATCACCCAAACGGGTAGTAAGACGCGGTGCTATAATAATAATAATAATAATAATATCTTTACTACTAATTCAAAAATTTAATTGAAAAATTACGTTTATATAATACATACGTCATTGGACCATGAACATATTGAGAGCTATTCTAAATGGTATTAGAAATATGCGATATCTATTCTAATTTTGTGTTTGTGTGTGGCGCGTATTACTTCCCCTTCAAAATATTCTCAATTTGAACCAACTTGACGACAATTCCTACTTGGAGATTTCGAAGCTATTTTGCGAAGCGGGTTGCTTCTTAACTTGATGCACCTAAGCTGTCTAAACACTATCACTCTGATGCCAATGTACGAAACAGAGAGCGGGGATAAAATGAGAGGTTCACCCTGAGAGGGCTCTTGTTTTTATGCTGATAACCACTACCCTCTTCTTATGACGAGTTTACACAGTCACTTTAATATTTGCGCCTTGTAAAAATTTACTTGATTTTTAATTTTACCTTTTTCTTGTTTCCTACTCTAGATAGACATTTGCTACCAGGGACTTTTTTAATCTAGATCATGGCAGGAAGATTCCTAGAGGCTATTTTTGTGACCAAATAGCCAAAGTTGAAGTTAGTTTATAAAAAATACGTTTAAAAACTACTTAAAGATAAAAATATAATAGCTTTGCTAATAAAAAATGTAACGGTACATTTAGTTTTTCTCTGCAGTAACACCGGCTTCAGTGGTATTATGGTCTAAGCCCTAAGAAATCACTCTCTCAATCGAATTGACTGCCGATGTCGGGGAGATGGGGGTTCGAATTCTGGTCGGGTGTACTGAGGGTGGTTTCCCCCAAATGGTTTTTCAATCTCCCTTCATGCATATTCGGTTACATTTCCTCTAATTCAACCTAAATATTTATCTTAGTTAGTACATAAACATATAACCTAAACAGGTAGTAAGACGTGGTGACATAAATATATAATACCACTCTTGGTCATACAAACTAATCTAGGGACATTTTATCTCCATACTCCTCGTTTATTTGTAATATGTGAACTCTCTTCCGGTTCTTAAGATGGGAGTGAAACGGACGCGAGAAAATGTTAAGTGTTCTTGTAGCTCTAATATAAAATCAGTTTTTTTAACCAAAATAATAAAAATATTGCTCCATTAGAAATGAAGAGTTTAATTTTCTTCACATGGTGATACCAAAAGTTGTTCAATATCTGTCATGATCAGAGAGGCATTAAATGACAAACTTTTTAAATTAAGAGAAAAAGTTGTCACTAAATTCCAGTAAGCCCTTTAAAGAAATTCAGGAAATGTCAATATCCCCCCGTGAACAAAATAAACTATGTTTCTACTGTAGAAATATTTTATGTATGGTTTTATATTCTCCCTGCAAGCAAATGCTGATACACTTCCTTTAAATATAACTTTCCTGATTACATAAAACCATGCGCGTAATTAGTACACAAGCGTATAGCCCAAACGGGTCGTAAGAAATTCTAACCGCCAGATAATGCCATTCCTATGAAAATTACATTGTATCTTAGTTCAAGTTTTATTTGAGATATTAAGATCCGTATTTTTAGTTAATGGTAATATTGATTGATTTTATTGCCAAGAGAACCATTAACTAATACAATGATCCTAAAAGACTTAATTTAAGTTGCCAATTAATAATCTTGCTTCATTGTACTATAGACTATACAGTTTTTTGTTCTAAAATATTTTATGAAGCAACGCATCCATAATTCATATTGTATTCATTATTTTAAAACATTGTGATATGTTGTCAATATACACAATGATAAGTTTTTATGTTAGAACATTTAATAACTCAACTCAACAGCGTCTTATTTCATACCGATATATAATTGTTAATAATTTATTTTTTCGAATACACTCTTATGTGTTTTTAATTATAGCTCGTATCTTAAGGAAATTCTCCATATTTCAGTGTTAAATTAACTAACCCGCGTTGGTGGCTGCGTTTTCTAACGCGCAACTCTCGCGTTGGACTAAACTGCCGAACACGGGGAGATCGGGTTTTGATTCCGGTCGGGTACACTGAGGTTGGTTATCCTTAAATGGTTTTACACTCTTCCTCCACGCAAATGTGGGTGCACGTCCTTTAAATCAACCATTCCTAATCCCTAAACCATTAATGTAATTAATATGTAGGCATATAACTCGTATGGTTAGTAAGACAAGGTGCAAAAAACCCTATATATATATATATAAACATTAATTGTTCAGAAAATATTAAAAGAAATTAAACTAAGAGTAAATACTTTACATATCTTAATAAATATCAGTAAATACAAAATACTTCATTAGTAGATTTTTTAACAGCTTTTTTTATGTACCAAGTCTTTCTGAATTTAATTAAAATAATGGCGTAGGGATGAAAAAGGTATGATCCAATAGTCCCCGGTACAGGGTCAGGCATGGCAGCCCTCTGAATTTAATTAAAATAATGGTGTAGGGATGAAAAAGGTATGATCCAATAGTCCCCGGTACAGGGTCAGGCATGGCAGCCCTGCCGTCGCTAGGATGTAGTACTGGGGACCCCGAGGGGGGTGGAGGGGGGATCACAAGTTATTGGGAAGAAGTGAAGTGGAAGGGTGATCTGTCAACGTTAGATGGTTTGTGAAAGGACGATGTTTTTCACCTCTTGGACATCGCATGCATCATCGGTGGATGACAAAATATTGACACGGCCGGGAAGCGATACATCAAAACGGTTGAGGTCCCCTTGTACGAGGTGTATTGGAGGATATGTGTCATCTCCATGAATACCAAGGGTTACTTTGGGAGAAATAATCCAGATGATTCAATCAAATAGGTCGGAGATCGTCCATTGGGTAGACGTGCCAAATTGATTTATCAAGGCGGAATCTCTCATAAAAAAATAGATGATTCAATCAAATAGGTCGGAGATCATCCATTGGGTAGATGTGCCAAATTGATTTATCAAGGCGGAATCTCTCATAAAAAAAACCCACAACAACTGCCACCTGTGATGCAACCACTTTTGGAAAGTACCTTTAGCAGCAATCATTCACTCTAACTTTGTTTGCGTAACACACGACATGACGACACACAAGCCTTTGTGACCCCCCTTGTGATAACATCTATATATTTAAAACTTATAGCGAATCCTTTTACAATGATTCTATGACTTTTTTTCCCTAAACAATTTTCATATTNTGTGATAACATCTATATATTTAAAACTTATAGCGAATCCTTTTACAATGATTCTATGACTTTTTTTCCCTAAACAATTTTCATATTTAAAAAAAAAATGAAAGCTTATATATCAAAGATGTGTCAAAATATTTAAAATGATACATTTATTTCTACTACACTTTCTCAAGTTCTTCCGAATGTTGTTGTTGTTGATAAAAAATCATTTACTTCTAGGATTATTAGACCAATTTTTTGGGAGTCGCATGTTTAAGGCGTCACTTTAACAACAAACTAGACTGCTGATGATGGAGAGATCTAGGTTTGAATCCCGGTCAGGTTTACTTGGGGTTGGATTTTCCTTAATTGTTTTCCACTCTTCCTCCGCGCAAATGAAGGTACATTTTCTCTAAATTCAACCTTTACCATCCCTAACTCACTAGTGTGATTAGTACATATGCGTATATTCTGAACAGATGATGAGACGCGGTGCTAATATAAATGCCATTGTTTACAAATTTGCAATAGTCAAACTACAATATATATATAACTTAAGTTAGTTCGTGAATGTATGGACATTATTAAGACAGAGTTCCCAATGTTATGAAGAGTTGTTGATGTCCGTGTAGATTTTTACAAAAACCACAAAAGGTCTGAACTTACTTTGGGATTTATCTTAAACACTGTGACTTGTACAAGTAATAAAGTTGTCTTAGGCGATGTTTCCTGGGTACAACTCTTAATACGTTAAATGACTTGGATTTCGATGATCGTTAAGGTAATTCGATAGTGAGAATTATTAACATTTTTTAAAATAATATTTTGTCAGGGAATTTAATATATTTGGGGTTAAAGGGGTTATCTGGTAAAAGAAGTAGCAATCTATCGGCCAATTCCAGCAACACCGATCAGACAAGGCAGCTGGCATCCTTATTTATCTTTAACACTGTACATACTTAATTTTGTACAATTCATATATCTATTATTATTAGCACCGCGTCTTACTACCCGTTCGGGTTGTACGCACTTACGCTAATGTGTAATGGTAGGGTGATTGTGAGGTGAAATGAAGGACCTAGAGTTTAACGTGGAATCCGAACCACGGTGGAGACCTGTCATTTCTCACATTCACAAGATGTCTTGTCAGAGGTGAAGGAAGGGTTTGTTAATCAGATAAATCTGTGCCGGGACCGAGGATTGAACCCCGGCCGCCAGCACAGAAGTCTGACAACTTACACCTAGACCACCAGGTCACCGATTTCATATATCTAGTTATACTAAATTTAGCCCCATAAATTAACTACTTTACCCTAACAATGGTACTAGCAAGTTTTATCTCTTATAACTCGTGAAATGTAATGATTTGAAATCATTGAGTACCTATTTATAGTTATTATTATACACTTGTTAAAATTGTGCACTAAAACTGGTATTGTAGAATTAACTTAAATAACCGTACCCATAAGTAAACTTAATTTATCATGATGTTTAGCAAGCTTACCTTCATTCCAGGGTAAACAGAGTGTATATAAGTTATATATAATATAATATTTTTCAAAAACTTAGGATTTATGGACATTAGAAATTTTTTTTAGACACTTGCTAGAAATTTCAACAAACTGAATTCTATAATTTATATTTTCAGGATTGTTATTAGTGATAAACAAAGTTATTTACAAAAGTGATTTAAAAAAAATCCATTAAGAAAATAAATATTCTCCTATTCAAATCGCATCAATTTTGGTTTAACCCAAATGTTTTTGGCAATTTTCCCCTAGTATTTCAAATTTAGTTTGCGCGTGTACCATTAACGCTAACAAATATTGACGAATTCAGAATACATCGGTCACGCATTAGTATTTACATTATCAATATTTCGTTCACATATTATGTACTCGGAGTATCGATGGCTTTATGAGTGTGAAATAGCTAAAAATTGTTCTATTCAAACCAAAATTGCCGCTATTAGAATAAAACTAAAATTCATTTTAGTTTTGCATTATGTTAATATAATGTTTTTATATTTTTAACATTATTTTAACATTATTTTTATATAAAAGTGCTTTTACTCTAGCAGCACCCGCCTCGGTTGGCGTAGGTAATTAACGCGCTAGTCGTGTTGAGCTCGACTGCCGAGGACGGGAAGATCGAGGTTCGAATCTCGGTCGGGTGAACTGGGGGCTGGTTCTAAATGGTTTTCCACTCTCCCTCCACGCAAATGCGGGTTCACTTTCTCTAATTCAACCTTCCCAATTCCTAATCCATTAGCGTAATTAGTACTTAAAGCGTATAACCCGAACGGGTAGTAAGACGCGATATTAAATAATAATAATAATAATAATAATACTCTAGCGGCATAAATGTATGCCAAGTGATGGTAATAGAAGAGGGTTTAAAGCCTCAAATTTGAATAAATCGTATTATCATCAGAATTGATAAATGGTTTGATTGTTTAAAAAAATATACTTAATATTTTTAACTTCCATGTTAAAAAAATGAATAAATTTAAAAAAATACTTTACCTAAAGTAACAAACACAAACCCAATGGTCGCAAGGTCTAATGCATCACTCTTGAAACTGAATTTGCTGGTTACGGAGAGATCGGGGTTCGAATTCCAGCCAGCCTGATAAACAGAGGGTTATTTTTCCCCAGCTTCCTCTGTACAAATGCGAGTACATTTCGTTTAAATCTACCTTCCTAATACTACCTCATCTATATAATTTTAAGGCGGATTGCCCGAAAGGGTAGTTACACAAGTAAATAAATTATTTGATAAAGTCTGGTGAGAACATATGGAACCACACTTGTTTTAAGGAAGTTGCCTACCTCTGACGTCATGGTAAGTACATACAGGATTTTTCATGTCACTGTATTTGAGTTTTATTAAGAGAGTTTTAAAGATATAGCATTGAAACCAAAAAAGAACTTAAGTCCTTAACAATTTCTAAAAAAAATCCTTACATTTTCACAAAATTATATTTTTGATCTTTATTATTATTATTATTATTATTATTATTAGAACCGCGTCTTACTACCCGTTCGGGTTATACGCACTTACGCTAATGTGTAATGGTAGGGTGATTGTGAGATGAAATGGAGGACCTACAGTTTAACGTGGAATCCGAACCACGGCGGAGGCCTGGCATTCCCTACATTCACAAGTTGTGGTTAATACACATCTTGTCAGAGGTGAAGGAAGGGTTTGGTAATCAGATAAATCTATACCTGGACCAAGGATTGAACCCCGGACCCCCAGCACAGTTTTTGATCTTAAAGTAGTTTTTTGTAAGAACGTATTTTTTTTAATCGTTCACAGCTCAAGATATTTCATTTATTAAAGAAAATGGCATGTAGGCTTCCTCCTGCTGGGATATAGATAAAAAAAGTATGTGGAAATTTATGTATATTTATAATAATAAACGAGAAAAAGGTAATTTTGAAATTCAAGTCAATGTTGTCAGAGCGTAAATATGATTTTATTTATTTGATGTAGTTGACGTGCACTTTCTGAATCGACTTATATTATCAACACACGATCATTTCTACCAGTGAGAGCGAAATGGCCGGGACCAGAGTCGATCACTTTACCCCAAGACAACCGAGGTCATCCGCTAATACTAAGTGTCTGTATATACTCGTCAGCGGAAGAAGGGAAGTGCTATCATCGGGTAAATTAGAGGCCTAATAGGGCGAACCACTCCTTTTATTTCCTTTCTTTTTATTTCACATATTGGCGTCTAAGTGTGTGATAATACTTAAGGTGATTAGGTGCGTCAATTTAGTATGCAACTAGATTCACAAAATATCTTTGAACTCACAAAGCAGATAACGTTGTTTCAAGAGTAATCTTCTAGTTTATAATATGAGTGTTCCTAGAGCAAAGAATCTTTCCAGTGAAGAGCCCTTTATTTTTTATTATTATTTTTTTATTCAAAGCGAAGATTGAGAAGTATGTCCAACTCTTTCCTCCACGGTCAAGTCAGATGAAAGGTGTTTCTCTAGTTGACCTCCTCTCTTGAAGGGTGGATCCATCACCGCAGCCTCTCTGTTTCCATTCTACCTCGTTCTCGCCAATAACTAGATCTCGGTCTCCATTCATTCATCTTCAGTCCACTGTCACGGAAGGAGAAGGTTAGGAAGCAGCGATTACAATGTCTTAACCCGAACTGTAAATGGGGTGATCGAGAACACAGATTGGCCAGACATAAATTGACTGTCTTTGATCTTAGCTCAGTTTATAGTACTTTTACCTTTTGAAGAGACCTGTGATCGACTCCAGTCATGGATTAAAAATGTGTTATTATTGAAAATATGGCTTCCCATTTCTTAGTGATAAGCTGAAGGTCATAAGATGTCAGTTCTAGAATTAAATTAATTTTAAGGCCAGTGCTGATATTAATTAGTATACATTAAATACCATAAATTAAAAAACACACTAGAAGATAGAGAAGGCTCCCTTCAAAGACATTTATACGTTTTAGAGACAGTGCCATTACTATACCTGAGAAGTATTTTGACTTCTATCGTTGTTTAACAGTAAATAATCAAGCAAAGAACTAAAGAAAGGTAATAAAAACGTCAACAGTAATGAAAAAAGTGAAACAATTTTTCTCTTTTCTTAATTTTGTATGCATAATATTTCAAGCAAGAACTTGCCGAGCTCAAAAAGGTAAGGCTAGCGCTAAAACTCACTAGAAAAGAAAAGGTTCAATCGGAAGTTTTCTCATAGTTACTTGGATTTTGTTTAGGTACTTTGAATTGTTTATTCTTTTCAACTTTATGGTTTAACTTTGTTTAAAATAATATACCTAATTAAAATAATAAACGGCACGAGACCATTTTTTATTTATTATTTAGCACTGAGTCTTACTACCCGTTCGGGTAATACGATTTAAGTACTAGTTACGCTAATGGATTAGGAATTGGGAAGGCTGGATTAGAGGAAGTGAACCCGCATTTGCGCGATGCGTGAATGGAGAGTGGAAAATCATTTAGGAAAAACCACCCCCAGTTCACCCGACCGAGATCTCGAGCCTCGATCTCCCCGTCCTCAGCAGTCGAGCTCAACACAACTAGCGCGTTAGCCAACTACGCCACCGAGGCGGGTGCGAGACAATCGTACAAACGTTATCATATAGTGTTTTGCATCTTGGGAAAAAAATTTCTAAAGTAGGTTTTCAATTTTTAAAAAAGAATCTAGATTATCTTGTTAATCACAATAAACACAATTCATATATGACTTTTAAACAAAATTGTTAAAATGTTTTTTTTTAATATTAAATTTTTAAAAAATATGTTTTTTGTAAACAACTATAATTATTTATATTTGTAAGAATAAGGTATACTCGTATGTTTAATGGGGGAAAAAATCCCAGATATCCATTTTAAACTAACTCATAGAGGCCATTTCCGACAAAAAAAAAATAAAAAAAAAATTGTAAGTAAACTTCCATAAAATTAATTTACCATGGAAAAATAAACTTACAGTATAATTTATCATGTAAAATAGCCTGCAAATACCAATTTGTTTAAATAATTATTAGGGCTATTTTTAAAATAATATCCAATTTTTCATAAAATTGTCACTATTAATTATTATTAAATAATTTTTTAAAGGAAAAACAAATAGGTAAAATTATTTATGTTGTTAAGACTTAACAGACAAACATGTTAAACCAAATCATTGAAGTCGGTTTTAAATTATTTCAAATTTAAAAAATCAGTAATCAGTAACCATTACTAAACAAATTTTCCACAAAAAAAAGTATAACTTTTTATTTCTACTGTCAACAAATCCTCAGATAAATACATTTTAATCAAAATGATTAAAGCCATTTTTCTAAAATTTCGAATTTTAAAAAATACCTTTATTGCGAATACCCTTAAGGTGCGGCCAAAGGGAGCGAAGTGTTTTTGCAGTTTTTATAGAATTGAAACTTTTTAGCCAAAATAAATAAAATATTTCTTCAGTAGCAACGTAGAAATTAGTTTTCTGCACATGCTAATATAAACAGATGTTTAATATCTGTCAAGAGTGCCCTGGAATTTTGTCAAAACTTTTTATAATAAAGAGAAAATGTTTTGACAAAATTCCAGGACACCCTTGACAGATATTCAAGATCTGTTGATATTAGCATGTGCAGAAAACTAAATTATATGTTGCTACTGGATAAATATTGGATTTATTTTGGCCAGAAAAATGTAATGCTACCAAAATTGTAAAACTACTCGCGCTCCCTTCTGCTGCACCTTAAGATACTAATTATTTTTGGGGCGAAAATTTTTTAAGGTTGAAAACTCTAACGATTACAATAATTCTTTCTGTTTGTGTGAGAAAGTAAAAATGGAAAAAATCACAAAAACACTAAGCATTTATCAAACCTTATTACCATATTTCAAATATATAATAATTTTAGACCTAATCCAAATTTGAGACTAATCCTTGAAATCATTAATTGATGTGTATTTTATAAAATGAAAGATTTTAATCGTCAGTGAAATATGATAACACATCAAGTTAGCATTAATGGCGATAGACTGGACTGCAAAGAGGGGGAGATCAGGGCTCGAATCCCAGTCAGTTTTATTGAGGATGCAATTCCCTAAATGGTTTTTCACTCTCCCTCCACACAAATGCGGGTACACTTCCTCTTAATTAAACCTTATGCATTACTAACACACTAACGTAGTTAGTACATATACATTTAGCCCGAACGGTTAGTAAGAAGCGGTGGTGCTTAAAAAGACTAATGGTTTTTATCTGTTAGTATCTGTCCACTGGGTTGATTATATTAAATCTTGTACTGTGTAAGTATGACAAATATGATTCTCTTCTCTAGAAGAGTGGAGCATGTAGTATACGTGCTGTATGTAGTTGTGTCTAACATATATAATAATAATAATAATAATAATTATTATTATTATTATTATTATTATTATACTATAAAGCCACACGGCTGACTCACTCGTTGACCTTAATGTTTACCCACTTCCAGATGAGCTAGAAACTTGAAATTTGGCAAACTTATAGCTTCTACCCTGTAACCGACGGTAAAATTCTAAAATGTTGATTTTTTTTAACTTTTAACCCCCGAAAAAAATTCAAAATGGCTGAGCAACTTTAAAGTCGGTGCGGACCTTTCTTTGGAGGTCTTTTGTGGATAAACGGTAGGACTTATCAAAAAACTGCTCTGGAAATACATTATATCACATCTACTTGCAAAGCCAGTATATAAATAAAAAATCAACTATTATAAGTGTAGTTTTTTAGACTTCGTCTTAATACCAGTCTGGGCTTTCCGTATTTGATAACATTAATGGGATAGAACTTAAGGTGGGATGGAAGGGGATGCAAGAAAAGGCCAGTGTTTTGCAGTTTTTATATCAAAACATTTATTTTGCCAAAATAAATCAAATATTGCTTCAGTACAAACATAGAGTTTAATTTTCTTCACATGGTGATATCAACAGTATGAGAATATCTGAATTTAATGACCACTTTTC
The DNA here is from genome assembly GCA_902141385.1 of Timema californicum. Taxonomy (NCBI): domain Eukaryota; kingdom Metazoa; phylum Arthropoda; class Insecta; order Phasmatodea; family Timematidae; genus Timema; species Timema californicum. Next base: position 3,936 of record CABFOW010007717.1, on the reverse strand, counting down.
ATATTCAATTAAAAGTGTTTATCATCTAATGCCACTAATACTCATGACAGATATTCAACAAACTGCTGAAGTCACCACGTGAAGAAAATTGAACTCTTTATGTTTGCACGGGATAAATATTTGATTTATTAAAGCAAAATAAAATGTTTTGACATAAAAACTTCAAAAACACTGGTAATTTATCGCCTCCTCTTCCATTCCACCTTAAGGAGATACCATTTTAGGAGGAGAGTACCCAGAATTTGTGTGAAAGGAGAGGGGGAAAATCTTTATAAATAAACACTTTCAGTACACTTTGTCGGGATTCGAAACCCGATATCCCTGTCACCATTTCAGGCAGGACTAGAAGAGTCCACGTATCCACTGAAGCGGGGTTTTTACTTAACAACCTTAAATTAATGTCTAAAATACAAGTCTCTTAAAATACCGAGTTATTTATGTTTACAATTTTAAGGCTCTAAGCTTAGGCCTAAATAAATGTATGCTTCCACAAAACTGTTATAGTTTATATTTTACAAATAACTATTATTTAAGACCAAACATAACAAAAATTACAATAAAATCAAATAATTAAAACCCTATGTTAACTTCAATTGGTATAGTTTTATGTCATCATGGTTAAAATAATTATAAATTAGAATCTAAAAAATACTGTACTGAAAAGAATAAAAATTAAAACCCTTTTATTTGCATCGAACTAAAAAGTAGAGAGTAAATTTTCTTCTACTTTATTCAATTTTAGTTATTTTTGTTTAAATATAAGTTTTTTTGGTAGTATTTTATCACTCATAGATTGATAGATAGTAGGCCTACGTAGGTTTACTAAATATTGACTAAGCGAATATGTGTGTGTGACCGATATCCTCTTTTATGTATCTATAATTTTTTGGCGAACTAAATATGAAATAATGAGTAAGGAAATGCCCAAAACCTGTCCTTTTAACAAAAATTGATTTGATTAGAATAGGTAGGTGAACATTTATTTTATACTTTTGGTCGACAAATTGTTAAATAGAGGGGTTCTAGTTATGATTATTATTATTATTACTATAGACGATATTACGGTTAAGAAATGTGGAGTTCAGTTTGTCAAAGCTTTCTGTTCAAACATTATCTCTAGCAGTAAATTCATACAACTTAATTAAGTAGGTTACGGACTACTTATTTGGTTTAAGTTTCTGGCTTGGTTCCCAGCTACATCATAGTGATATTTTAATTAGTGAAATTGTGGTTTTCCCTTTCTCAAGAAGAATTAACGTTAAGGGGAACTGGGTGTTGTCTGTTGTATAATTAAATTAGTTTGTAGGTCCTGTGCTAATATAATCGGTCTCCTCAGAAAATTAGTAATAATTAGCAGTTGAGTTTGTCACTTTATTCAGTTGGTAACACGTCTACCTATTAAGCTAAGGGTGACCTGGCGGTCTAGGGGTAAGGTGTCAGACTTCTNGAAGTTCAATCCTCGGTCCCGGCAGAGATTTATCTGATTACCAAACACTTCCTTCACCTCTGACAAGACATCTTGTGAATGTGAGGAATACCAGGCCTCCACCGTGGTTCGGATTCCACGTTAAACTGTAGGTCCTTCATTTCATCTCATAATCACCCTACCATTACAAATTAGCGTAAGTGCGTACAACCCGAATGGGTAGTAAGACGCGGTGCTAATAATAATAATAATAATAATAATAAGACGTGGTGCTAAAGAAAAAATAATTAAGGTTTCACTATTCCTCACTAACTAATATATGTGTGAGCAGTCCCTTTTCAATCAAAGGTACAAGTAAAAATATAAAACCCTTTTAATATTGCGTCGATAGTCTATTTTTTTTACCTTTTCCCCTCTTTTTCTCTTTTTTCACTGACGAAGCTTCCTTAAAAAGGACCTGATGTGCGGCCATTTTCCCTTCTATGTATCTTGTGACTTTCTGAAGTACCTACAAACATATTCGTCTTCCATACGCCTACATCACCGACTTACAATCTTCGCTCAGTTACTGTATTACATATTGCTTTTAAGAAAATTGGAGAGCTATTTCATAAAATGCTATCGTGAAGTGGAAATAAATAGAATACAATGTATAGACTTCTAAAGAATTTTTTTTATGTTTGGATTTACGAGATTGCTTTTTTTTACAACTCAAATAACAAACTCATTATATAAGATTGTTTTATAGCAATAAGTCTTTTGTAACGTAGATTTTCTTTAACTTTTTTATTTAAAATTAATACTTCTAACCGATTTTGTTCAGCGTGTTTTACTATCCGTCCATTCTACCGACGTTTATATTAATGACATATGGATGAGTTAAATAGAATTTGGAAAGAATACCACCAAATTTTCATAGAGTAAACGTGAGAAATGGGTAAAAAACCTACCCTCGGTCCATCCAGCCAGGATTTGATCAACTGACCTTTTCATCATCGGCAAATTTGACTTTACAAGCATTAGCGGTCAGTCCGTGTGCCGGCCGATACGGATTATTTCATCTAGTTCTTTAATTTGTGTTTATTATTATTATTATTATTATTATTGTTATTATGTCATTGTATACAACTCACATGATTTTCTAGTTATACTGAATTTCAGCCCCATACATTTATTACTTTTCCTTAACAATGGTATTCAAAAAGTATCAAATAGCAAGTTTGAAATCTTATAACTCATGAACTGTAATGATTTTAAATACATTAATCAATTAATAGCTTATAATTTATACACTTGTTAAAATGGTTCAATAATTTTTGGTGTCTTTGGGTTTGTTAACTTACTCTATGGCATTATTATTATTATGAACATTACTATTCGGTGTCGTCTCTTGACAGGTCCATTACTTTTGTCACTAAACTTAGACCACCTAATCCTTCAGCTTTCATAATTTTCTTCTTTCCTTCAAGTCAGCCAATATTTGAATCCTCCTCCTTCCTAAGATCCGCTTTCCCTCAACCTTTCTTTCTATAACGTCGTGCAGAAGACAGCTCCTCTTAAGGATGTGTCCAATCCAATTTGCTTTGTACCGAAGAATCACATCCAAAATTGTTCTCTTCTCACCCTACTCGTCTTGGGACTTCTTCATGTGTCACCTTGTTTGTACATCTGATCTTATCATCTTCTCTAGCCCCACATTTTAGAGCTCAACAAATATTTCTTTCCCATCTTACTAAGAGTCCAAGTTTCTGCTCCACACAGCGCAATGCTCCAAATGTAGCATTTAATCAATTTCTTCCTCAGTTCCAAATTCAACTTGCTGGTCAGCAGTAGCAACCAATTCTTGTTGAAAGCTTTCTTGTCTTTGGCGATCCTTGACCTAATTTCCTTGATGCAGTAGCCATCCTTTGTCAATAAAAATCCCAGGTACTTGAACTGCTCTATGTTTCCCAAATCCTGGTTTCCCATTTTGATTTTCAGAGGCTTGAAAGTTCATTGCTACACTCACAAAAATACGCCACCTATCACCATCTCGAGCTAGAGGTTATATTAAAATATAAGCATAGCATAGTAATGGAATTACCCATTTTGGTGGGCACACAAGAGTCTTATGTGGTTCCCCAGCAACTGAAGGTCGATATTCGAATTTCAAGCTGGGGGCACTGAGGATGGGTCCCCCCCGCAAGTGGTGTTTTACTCTCTCTTCACTATAATGCGAATACACTTCTTCTTAGCTACATTTTACACATCCCAACCTTATTAGTGTTAACAATAAAATATACTTCATTTCATTTGACTTAGTTTCGGTTACCAGCCCCACCCCCATCCCCGCCCACTCGTTTTCAAAAAATTGTGTTGGTATTATACCTGAGATTTCAGACTAACAATAAAATATATTCAATCTTACTTAGTTTGGATTCTCCCCGCTTTTTTCGAAAATTATTTTAGGATTATATCCTAGATTTCGGATTAGAAATAATATAATATATTTAATTTGATAAAAGGTGAAC
>CABFOW010007716.1:0-22181 GCA_902141385.1 Timema californicum | reverse complement strand
ACGAATCTAAACCATATGATTGAACATAACGGTAAACAAGTTTTTTACAATGATGCAGACACACAGTTGATGAAAATATTTTGATCAGTTAAATATTTCAAAATACGATAAAATAATCATAAAATCATTAATTGTATGTAAAAAAAGACAAGAATTTTCTCTTTTGCAAGTAAATACGATGCCCGTATTAAAAGGTATTGATGTGTGCACTATATTACACAATTAATAACGTTCCAAAACGAAAAAGTGTTGGCAACCCAAAACCTAAACATGTGATTTTTGAACTGTCATCCAGGTAAAAACCTATCATGAACGGAATATAGGCCTAATTTATAAATGTAGAATGTAAGTATTAATTTTTGTGAAAATATATATTTTTTTAAAATAAATTGTTTGCTTGATAGACCCTGTAAATATTATGTAGTTAACAGAGAAAAAATGCTTTATTTGAGTGATAAGCTGTATCCAAATATTCTACTTATGCGGTGTAGCCTCTACTCGTGACCTTGATAATATCATTGGCAATCACGTGACGAAGTGTAAATCTGTCTGAATAGTAACAAAGGATATCTATGCATCCTTCTTAAGGACTTGGTCGCCATGGATACGAAGGCCAGTGCTATTCTAGCGGTGTTTGACAATTCTTTGGTATTAACGTTTTGTCTACTAGAGCACTGACTTACGTTTTCCGCCATTTTAATTAGGGTTGGAGTTTACATAGTTTCTAAGATATTCGGTTGGAAGCAGCACCGCGGGTACAAGGGTGTTGCCATTCGAATAGTTTGATGCAGTCTTCACTATGAACAGTGCGAGAAGTGTAAAATCATCAAGACTGCATCAAGTCTAAGAATCAAAGGTCCGACTTGGGACTCGTGGACTATTCGGATACAGCCGTAGTCCTGTACTATCACCATCATATTTAAAATATAAAAAATATTACTTGCTCATATTTACAACATTTAGGAATGCATATTTTCATATCGTATTTTAAAGCATAATATCTCCAAAAAAAGTTCGGTAATGTTCACTAAAAAAACGAAAATATAAATATTAAAACACTCATCCCTAATTAAAACCCTAGGACCTACCTTTCGGTGGAGTCCAATGATGAATACCGTAGGAAGTCTGGAGTAGTAAGTATTGAAGCTCGTTACATACTCTCCTAAATACAACTATACCTGCCGCTCTTACTTCTCTCACAGCCATTTTAAATAATAAAATAAATAAATGTAATGTATAGGACTAGATAGTCCTATTTATCATTGCAAGGCACAAATTTCCCACTCTAGCTACATAACTATTAATTCTAGGGAGAACATGGTAGAGCTCAAGATTGCAACGTATTTCCTTTGTAACTAGATATTCAATTTGATGTAGATTCTAATATAACTGGATGGACATACACATTGCCAACGAATAAAGCTTGACTCTCAAGTTTGGGTACTCGTCATTTAGCCTAAAGTGTAGGCCAAACGACTTTTGCGAATTTAATTTTTAGGGTAAATGCCTGTTGCGAAGTTAATTTTTAGGCCAAATGACTTTTCGTAAAATTAATTTTTAAACCATTTGCTTAAAGTGTTTGTGTTGTCTTCGGAAACATTCGTTATGGTTTGTAGTGATGTTACTAGATGGCGAGGGTGTGTAATGTTTAGTTAAATAATATATACTACCGTTTCAAAATACATTAATCTTCTCTCAATTTACTACTTCCCAAGGTATAGCAGCACGTCCATTAACCTGTTATACCACTTTTGTATGTTGAACATTAGCATTGACAAAATTTTGTATTAGTTTTTGTACCTTATTGTACCACAAATAAAAAGCTTTGCACCTCTACCCTTTTTGAATAATTATCATATACATTTTAATAAAAAAAAATTATTTTGAATTTTGAACTTTTTTCAATGCCAAAGTATATTTTATCTGTTTTTCTGCGTATATTTATTTACTAATTTTGTTAAATGAATTAATAAACCATTAATTTTTTAATAATTATTTTAACTTACTAAAGTTTGCCCACGGCTTCGCTCACATTTAAGTTGGGTAAACTAACTTATTTATATCGAATAATCTAAACCAGGTTTTCTCAAACTCTATGCACTTGAGCCCAACATGAACATTAAAAGTAATTTTTAAGCCTCACTTTCTTAGAATAAAAATATCTTTTTTACGTTAAAATACGATCATTGCATTGATTTATTTATTTTCTGATTGGCGCTTTGTAGGAGTTTATTAAGAATAGACTAGTAAAGTTTTATAAAACATTCACAGAATATCAGATTTGTTTTAACATTTGGAAGAATGGGTTTCTTTTCCTATCACAGAGATGGTTCAAGTCAGCTTCTGTTTACATACGAGTAACAAACAACTGCAAGTCGATTTCTGTTATTCAAATTATCATACTTGTTGAGAAATTACAAATGTATGCAGATGCAAATATCAAAATTAATTTTATTGCTTCATAAATCAAACAGAATATTAATTTTTTACAGTCAATCAGAATTTACCAAGTCTAAGAAAGTGATAAATTGGTTCACAGATATAACGATGCTGCACCTCACCTGAAATCCCCTCGCGTCTCGCAGTTTGAGAAAGCCTGATCTAAGCTACCAAAAACACAATTTCTGACACGTGTGAGCAAAAAACTTTGTATTTCAATGAAGCCACATATTAACTACTACCTTTAATAAGGAACCAAAATATATTTTTTAAATATTTTGAAACCTTTGCATGAATATTTGCTCGATTACGCGGAGACATAGTTGAAATGAACACCAAGATAAATAGCTTAGATTTACTATCTAATAACCAAACTAAATCTAAATAGCTGAAAAAATACCTACATCTAGGACACAGCTGCAAGCACCATAAGAATGGCTCTTTTACGTGAAGGCATTGTTGCAATGAACACTAATAGAAATCGTTTAAATTTAATATTTAAAAAATAATTAACTTGAAAGAATTACTGTAGTAAGCACCTTAGCTAATCAAACAAATTGTTCTGTTAGTAATTGTTTCTATTAGGTTTTGAAAATTTTTCCCTTCTCCTCCCCAATCATAATTTCTCTAACTTCCATTTAAACAATTATAGTTTTAAGAATCATTTCGCTATCTATAGTTGTACTTCTACCTGCCAGACAAATTTCAATTTTCTACTACACTTAAAAGTTATTTCTAACTCTCTCCCTCCCCCCTCCTTCTTGATTTCATGGAGTTCCATTTTAAAATGTTCAGACTTAAGAGTTACTTGAAGTGGTGCAGTTACCGGCCTGCTAAATTTCAATTTTTAGCCACACTGCATTGAGATGTAGTTGTTTTTATTAGTTTTGTAGATTTTTATCCCCACATCACCCAACCCCTATTCCAAATTCCCTTTGAGAAATTTAGAGTCTATTATTATTTTAGCTATCTGGGATTTGATTTATCTCTACCTATCTGCAAATTTTTTATTTTATACCTCATCTCTATTTATTTTTTCCCCTCTATTATATTAGTCTATCACCACTATTTCTCAGAATGTTATTTTAAATTATTATTGTTATTATTATTATTATTATTATTATTATTATTATTATTAAGTAAATGTAAATGTCTATTTGTATTGGTTCCCGTACCTACTTAATGAATTTAAATTCTTTACCATACAGAGAAGTAATTGAATGTATTAGTTTTAGAAATGTTGAGCTCCCCACTCCCCTCTTTCCCACAATTTCTCCAACTCCCACTGAGAAATTTTAAGATTTATTTGTATTTTCGGGAATTCACTACTCAATGTTGACAGTCTGATTAAGTTAATTTTATGTTTTCTAATATCGCACCATAAAGCTCAATTAATATAAATATAACGCTCAGTGAATCAGACAGCCTATTGTGTGTGTTAATTAACTCTCAAAATTATAGTATTAGCTTAAGGGCTATTTATGACGAGCCTAATTAATTGTACATTATTGCTTACTTTCTCTACCACTTGCTCAATGTTTTGGTATAATAGTGTATACATAGACTCTTCACTACGACACCCATCAATGGGTAACTTAATTTGTATGTAACTTATCATATGTCATAAAATATTGTTTGTATTTGTTCTTTCAATTATAACCCCACCCCCCCTCCCACCCACAATTGGGAAGTGTATGTCAACGAATGTACTCTATCACTGTCTGAGACAAATCTTTGCTTCGCTGCTAGATTCCCTCCGGCCTCTGCAGCAGCCATTGGCTTCTTGGAGGTCCACTTGCTTACTTCGTACGTGTTTCTTGCCCTGGAAAGTTATCATCCTGTAAACGCTTCTGCATTTTATATTTTTACGTTTCATGAAGAGTTAAAACAATATCAACGACAGTTTCATAAAACTCTTTGTATTTTTTGTACAGCGTGTTTTATTGTTGTATTGCTTTATATATATATTATATATATATATAGCTTATTAGTTGAAATAAATCGTGAGAATGATTTGCTAATTACTAGGAGGGAAATTAGTGTACACTTTTTAAACAAGAGAATTATTGTGTGAACATGACCCATGTTGTTAATATCAGTGTAATAAAAATATTTACACTGTTTGGAAAAAAATGACTACTAATTTTAAATATAATAATAATACTAAATATAATAATCGTGTTAAGGATTTAGACAAAACCATAATTTAAGTTTATATACATTTGGCCATTACGATATTCACTGGCTAAACTTATTTCATACGTCTGTATTTTATACATTTATTAATACAATAGATAAAAAACATGTTGAAATAAAGTTAACATTACCTTAGTCCAGAAACTTTAAACGAAAATCGGGCGTCACTTCAGACAACTTTAAAGTGGGTGGGTTGAATATTGGTTTCCACTTTCATTTTGCCTTTCTAAATAAGTTGTCAAAAGTCCCCATAATTCGGTTGTACGCATACTATTTTACCACGCGTGAACGGTGCTGAAAATAGTGTTTTTTAATATTTTTTTCGCTCATTTCTTCATTCCTCTTAACTTTATGACCATGAGATATACTAACAAGGAAATAATATCGGAAATTTATACACAAAACAGGCGGTATAGTGTTTTGTAAGCTACTGACCTATTTTTTTTGGAAGAATTAAGATTATAGGTTTGGTGTTGTAGAGCTGTATGTAGGTGATATGTCAATGTTTTTAGAAATATTGTAACTATCTCGCATCAGTTGTGCTATCTATATTCATACCAAACAACTAACAGTACTTTTTACTTTCCGAAGATACCCAAAGGTTTTAAATTTACATTTTAGGCCAAATGACTTTTGTGGAGTTAATTTTTAGGTCAAATGACTTTAGGCCTACTGCCACGTCCCCTCAATTTTATCGTCTGCTGCAGTGTGCGGGGACAAATTTAACGGTTTCTTTAATTTTCTTATGCGAAAACATGTCTTTGATAAAAGTGTTATTGTTTGAAAATAATAGTGATAGAGATCAATGATTCTGGAATACTCCCACAGAATATAATAATCCTAGGCGAGTGTTTGAGAGTGACTTGATGCATCTTGGTATCTAGTTTTATCGATCAAGTGGTTTTTACTTCTGACCATTGATAAGGATAAAGGAATAGTAAAAAAAAAAGCAGAAAACAAAATTTATCGTTGCGTTTTGGCCCTTTACAAGGTGTGTGTTGATGTCATTGATCTCTATAATATAAAAGGATGGACATCTGTGGCTAAAATTTTCCAGCTAGTCGTATACATATCATAGTGTAGGAGGGAAAAAAAATTGTATCTGTTTCTCTCCTACAGCCATACAAGGCAATGTGGCGTTCTGACATCGTTCATTAATTTGATTGAATATACGAGATACATCAATGTGTGAGTAGTTAAATAAAATAAATATGTTAGTAAAAGATTTGAAGAGCATATCAAAGTTCAAAACTGGTTAGTTTTTTCTTTAAATAAATTTATGTAGCTTAATATATACGATTCTTTTTGAAGGAAGCTCGATTTTAAGGCTTTATCCTGTATCAGACTCCTACCCTATAGTTGTATTTAGGTAGGATAAAAGACCTTCCAGAAAGAAATTTCTATTTCCTTTCTAAATAGACGTTTGTCATTACAAACTATTATAGATATGATATAATTCTGGTACGAAATAAAGCCTTACAGATTTGGATTATTACAAAAAATCAGGGTTTAGTAGATACTCTACTTTCTACAAGCCTATAATCTAAATTATCATTTGAACGTATGACTTCTACACAAAGTATGTCATTCAAACAAAGGTAATATAGTTTTTAGCTAACTTGTTTCATTATAGTTATCAAACTTTCAACATAATAAGGTTTCTGAAAAATATGAGCTAACTCTTTAAGAAAAATGGTATTATAATAATACTTTACACAACTTAACTTAAATGATAATTTGAATGTCTGGCAATTATACAAAGTTTGTCATTCAAACGAATATAATCGAATTTTAATATACCTTGTTCATTATATTTACCAAACTTTTGCACCCTACCTTATGGCAATAAAAGGGGGGGTGCAAGTAAACATAGCAGAATTACAACAATAGCAAAAATTGTATTAACAAAGGACAACAAACATATGAAGAGCATATGATAGAGGATTACAAGATTTTGGTTGTCTAATTGGTTACAGGCATCATCGACAAACACACTTAGCACTCTCAACATATCATTAGTATGGCTCTGAACACTCCTTTCCGGCCTTTTTAGAGTTTGGGGTACGTAGTGAACATCCTACCCCTGTAGCCCAGGGAGCCCTCCACAAACAAACATCACATGGATTAAACATCCCAATTGAGAACCAGTACGTTGGAAGTGGCTAAACAACTTCAACAATAAGATCAAATTTTAGTAAGAAGGATGTACACTAACAAGGCTTACAAGCCCACGAGAAAGCAGCTTAGAATCCCACCTAAGGCGAATGAATATTAGAGAATTGCGCAGGCCACAACGGCCAAACACCAACATGTCGCACTCGAGAGGAGTGACTATAACGTGACCCCAGAACAACAGTAAAGTGGGTTGAATGGCAATTACGGCCGACCTAATTAGGTTGTTAATCAGTATCAGGCACTCCCAATGATAGCAGGCAGCTGTTCACATACATAACCCACTCGACAAAACCCTGAGTTGCCCAAACGCATTAGCGTTATAAAAATAATTATATTAAATGCCACCTGGCGTTGAACCTATAACCTTGGGCAACCATGCCATTAAGCTAATGGCTAACTCACATCTAAACATAAGTAAGAATAATATTACATGCACTCAAATCATATTGGTAACCCTTACGTAGGTTAGAACAAACCACCAATATATATATATATATATATATATCTCAATATATATATCGGGCCTCACTGATCATGAGGGTAAAGCTAATCATATAATCCTAAGAACCTTACTAGGCAATAGGAGCCAGCCCACAGTTTAGAGATTACATACGCAACGCCCTTATTACTCTGTCAACTAGCTCAAAGTGAGCTTTAATAACCTAAATACTCGATACAAACACATATAATAAAAGACTACGGGCACAACCCTAGCGGGCCTAGCTAGTGACAAACCTTCGACTAGCACGCATAATAAATACACCTGATATCTCTTTCTATACCACGCCTCATACTCTGAATGCAGCGTAAACTCCTAGTGATCAGTCCAGCGCACTCCACACGAGTGTAGACCAATCTGGGTCAGCGATATACCAGCAAAGTACCACGGTGTAGACGAGTAGGTGTGTACCAGCCAGGTACTCTATGTAGAGCCGACGGGGAGTACCACCAAGGTACCAGGTGTAGACCACCAACAAGATTACCAGGCGTACACGAGTTGGTGTGTACCAGCCAGGTACTAGATGAGGAGCCGATGGGGAATACCACCAAGGTACCAGGCGTAGACCACCAGCAAGATTACCAGGCGTAGACGAGTCCGTGTGTACCAGCTAAGAACCATCTGTAGACCAGATTTGGTTCCACTAGTAGTTTATCAGCTTTAGTAGACTGAAGGAAATCGAGTATAATGCTGCGGGGGATAGCAGCGGTGAGCCCGAGGTTCCCGTCCACTGGACGCCATAGCGTCCGACTAGGGCAGCGACTATCGGTCGCAGTGCAGGAAGACTCGGCGAAACATGAAACAACCGTACTGCACTTAGCCTAACTACGATGTCCCTTCCTCCAGTGTTGAAATGTTGACTCGTCACTCCTTTCTTGTTATATCTATATCGGAAGGCTCCGAGACCGGGACTAATACTGTTTTAGTGTAGAGAGACGGGGTGGAGAATCGAACCAGGCCCAGCTCAGGAAAACTGCACCTGCGTGACCAGCTACGAAAAAGAGAGGGGATAAATAAAACATTAGAAGGTCGAATATTACGAATCTTCCATGGAAGGGTAATTTAGGATAGTAAATCAATTGAGGCCCGTTGAAGATCAAGGAAGATAAAAATCGGTGGGCGTGAACATGGGGCCTCCAAAAGGAGCTAAGGTTAATGAGTATTTGATATTTCTTTAGGAGGTTACGTAACCATTATCTTGTGCGAGATAATCTTGATTAGCTCGGCACACTTTCAATGTAATATGTTTTCTGAAACCAATATACAAGCTAATAACCAACTTTAAATATAATTGTAGTCGTGGCAGACTGTAAACAACATTGATGATAATACATATTTAAATATGTTAAAGATTGTATTCGAATTTGTACAGTATTACCTATAAAACTGAATTGTATATAATTTAATGTAAACGTTTTTTCATAAAAGTGTAGTATAATACTTCACTATTTTCAAACAACAACCCTTTTATTCATCAAAGACATGTTTTCGCATAAGGACATTGAAAGAAACCGGTAAATCTGTCCTCCCCCCCTCCCCCTTCCGACCAACCCGGTGTAGCAGACGATAAACTTGAGCGTCATGCTTTTGTCTCTGGCAATGAGTATGTGTATTTCCACCAGTTATATTATAGAGATCAATGGTTGATGTAATTGATTTTTATAATACAACATGATGGACATATGTGTTTGAAATTTATGAGCTGTCATCTGCATACCATTATGTAAGAGAAAAAGAAACTTTCAGGTAGCTTTTTTCTCTTCCCCACATACAAAGCAATGTGGCATTTTGACATATTTCTATAATTTGATTGAATATATTATATACATCAATGTGTGTCTAATAAAATAGTTAAGTGTTTTAATAAGAGATTTGAAGAACATAACAAGGTTCTAAACTCTTGAGTTTTTTCTTTAAAGTTGATGTAGGCTAAAATATTATTTTATTTTTGAGGTAAGATCTTCCGGAAGGGTTTGTCTCGTAGAAGAATCTTACCCGAAGTATTAGCCTATATTTATCAAGAATAAAACTTTCTAGGGAGGAATACTCCTTAATAGAGCCAAAATTAAATATTTGCTTTGGACGTTGGCATTTCAGTTGATAGTTTCAAGAGTATTTTATTGTTTTTATATTTAAGAAAAGTTAAGGACCTTCCATAAAATGTTCTCAAAAAGCTAATTTTCCTTTTTGAGTAGGAAAATATTTAAAACAAATCATTGACGCTGTCAAAACTAAAACTTAAATATCTATTTTCAACCTACGTATGAAGCAAATTAACAAACTAATATGTCCTCACCTTATAAAGAGTATTTTATGGTTTCCGTTGAATTTACCTTTAGAATAAATGAAGCTCGGAATTAACTATATATATTGTTTCGTTTTGACAAATGACAGGACATAATATTTAATTGTGTAACATGCAGATATTGTTTGTATCGTGAATAATGATATAAGAGTTATTTACAATTCGTGAAAATATTTCAAAATTTTTGTTGATCTGTCAAGATATTTGTTTGTTAAAAATTATTTTATTAATACTATTGAAAAAAACATGGATACCAAACTCTATGGGTGCAAGGAAAATATAACAAAGACTCTTCATGATGAAAATCAACCTTGGACAAAGGTTTTTGATTGGGCAGAAAAGAAGAGTGGAGTTAATCGTCTCTACATATTTATAGGTTTGTTTATCAATTTCATAATTAAAGCCCTACTTAGTGAGAAAACCCGAAACCAATGTCTTAATCTGGAGGTTCTTGTGGTAAATATGTAGTCTAGGGCTGCTATTTGCATAATCTACAAGATGTATGATGTAGGATGACACGCAAAATTACAAGGGTGGGTTGTAAAATTATTAAAAAATTAATTTGTTGCAATTGTTTACAATTAAAGTGAATAACCAACAACTTTTTCACAGATATAAGTTAAACAGGCTAGGAACCATTTTGGGTAGAGAATGTTTATGGTTTATTTTGAATTATTTTTTTCTCAGACAATATTTTAGCTTGCAGTATTTATTCATTAAGAGACACAAAAAGTCGCCCATTAAAATATTTTGATTGATTGATTGATTGGTTGGTTAAATATAATCTCTTTTAGAAACCCCATGTGACAGCTTTGCACAGAAATAACTATTTTTTAATCGTTCCTAAATCGTATTTTAATTGACTTTTAAGGTTAGGTTAAGCTTGGTTGATCAATTTTCTTTGAATGTTATGATTTTTTAATTCTTTTTATTACTAACGCATAAAATATTTTTATCTAATTAGTATGATTAAATATAATAGGTGTTTTAGTGTTTATTAACTAGGCAGTTCTATAACTATTTATTCTGCTTCTGGTTACTTGAGTTTTTGTAAGAGTTTGATTATAATAAAAGATTACAATCAATGTTTGAGGGAATTTAGGGAGTGAGATAAAAATAATCTTTTATGTGTTTATAATAAAAAAGGTTAGGTTTACTGTATCAAACAAACCTAAGCTAACCTAACCCTCCAGTACACACGCAGTGGAGTGTGAGTCCACATAATTGTAGTTCTGTTGTCATCAACTAGTAAAACCAGTTTTTGAGAGCTGTGTTGTCTGTTGGCTTCCCGTATTGCCTTTCTGAAGATTATAACAGGATCCGAGATAGTCTAATGTTAGTCTACTATCAGCAGTGATACTCTGTTTTGTACCATAGACTATTATTCTCTGTGCGTGCTTTTGACATTTAATTATTTGGATTGTGAATCCGTACATGTGAATTTACACTTCAGGTAAGTTTATTTTATTTTATTGTGTTATTTATAAATTTCTACAGTAGTTTTTATAATATATTTGATCAATTCTTGGCCGATTTGATCTCAATTCTTGCATCATTATCGGCAATTTTTGAAAATATACTGCCTAAAACTGTAAGAGCTTTGAATAAGTTCTATATAATTATTTACTATGAATGTGTTTTGTATGCAGTGTATGTGTGTGATTGTGCATGTGTGCATGTGATTGGTTTATTAAGGCTTTAATTTTATACACTTTTAGTTATAGGAAATTTTTGGCTTGGTAAAGACGAAATAGGTGCTTCCGATAGCAGCAAGAAAGAAGAGATTAAATATCTAGAGGTTTCTGAAGTTCACAAACCCATAATAATCACGTATGATAAAACAAAATTGAGTGTTGATAAGGTGAATGAGATGAAGTGTGCCTATTCTGTAGCCAGAATAACCGAAGATGAATTTTGACAGTATTCTTTTAATATTGAATATTGCAGGGATAAATTCGTACACAATTTACAGGGACTGTAATATATCCAATGTGGCAAGGAAGAACTTTTTGAAATTTCTTTCTAAGGAGCTTCTGAATGATCATTTGCGTTTGAAAGCTCAGCAGTAAAAAGTTCAGACAGAAGTCAGACTACTTGAATCGGACCCTGAGAAAGATGTTATTTTTACATTCGAAAAAAATAATAGGCCAAACCGACTGAGTGCAAATGCAAAGGTTGCGTCAAGTAGGACTATGTATCTTTGGGCTACGTTGTTTCTTATGTGTCCTCTGAATATGACAACAAAATGCAAATTATGAATCTAAATGAAAATGATTTTTGACAGTGACTAGGCAAAGAATCTAACTAGTTTATCTTGAAAAATTTATCATTAGTTTAATTACAACTCTTTTTATGTCATTGATTTTGTTTTTCTTTTTGTATGTATCCATGAAAATGTTATGAAATCTCAAATTAGTTCATAAGTAAAGCTATCAGTTAATTAGTTGTAAAAATTGTATGATGGTTATTAGTTACTGATAACAAAAGTTAAAATGAAAAATAAAAAAGCGACATTTTTTTAAAAATATTATTCCAATAGGGCCTACTAATTTAAATCAAATTTCAATTTGTTAAATGTTTCAAAAGTAGCAATAACTGTGGCAAATGCAACTGAAAACTGCAGTAAACAACAATGGAGTCACAGTCTGCACGCGTGTGTAACAATTGTAGGTGTCCACACTTGCGCCGGAAATACAATAGGGTCACGTGGGGTTAATGTGATACACTTGATAACAAGTACATTAAACTGGTGAGGGAATAATAAAGTAAATATTTTTAGAGACAACAATTATTACCCTTTCCTAAACAGCTTGTGATAAAGCTATTACTATTAGCTATTTATGAATAAAAGAATACTTTTCAAAATCTTACATTTTTTTCACTAAAATAATTTACTCGGTCCTCTTATGACTTTCTGTGTAACTTAGCAACCATTCAAGTTATTGAAAATCTGAAATATATTAATATACAGAAAGAAATGGTCTATTTATGGTCAAATCTTTTTAATCAAAAGATATTTTATGAAATAAAATAGATAGAGCCAAAGTTGTGGGGCTTTTATGATACATAATTTGAGGCTAATATGATACAACAAAGGGACTATTTAGTACTATATATTCTGGTGCAGTATCATATTATACTTTTGCTCATAACCAAATTTCTACAACTTTTCAGTTCAGCCAGAACCAGAGGACTACATTTATTTAAGTCACCCAAGTGGCTTGAAAGTTGGGGATTTTGTATTAGCAGAATTTAAAGGTTGTAAACAAAACAGTATTTTTTACTGGTATGTTTATTGCTATCATCGTGTCGTACTAACTGTTCAGGTTATATGCTTATATACTAATTACAATAATGGTTTTAGAGATTAGGGAGGTTATATTGAGAGGAAGTTTAGGCTACCCACATTTGCGTGGAGGGAGAGTGGTAAACCACTTAAAGTAACACAATATGTGTGTCTACAATTAATATACATATATATATTAGCACAGCGTCTTACTACCCGTTCTGAACATAGGTTATACACCTATGTAATAATTACACTAATGGGTTATGGATTAGGAAGGTTTAATTTTTAAATGGAAATGCATCCGCATTTGTGTGAAGGGGGGGTGTAAAATAATTTAAAGAAACCACCCTCAGTACACCCGACCGGGATCGAACCCCGATCTCATTTTCGGCAGCCTATTCCAACACAAGAGTAGTGCATTAGACCACGCGGGTGTTTACAAGTGAAGGATACATGGAAAAAGGGGGAAGGGCACATATCTCGAGCCCTATAAGACGGCAGAAAATAATATTTTTTTAATCAATTAAATAAGACATGCATCCTCTAACCATTATAAAGTGCACTATTAAGGTCTTATGATTGTCTAAAAGATAGCAGCACTAGCTCAGTTTGAGTCAAAATAGTACTTTAGCCCTATTTCCCCTGTGCCCTTCCATTATTATTACATCAAGTCTTAATAAAATAAGGTTTGTAATATATTTCCCTTTTTTTTTGCTGGAAAACTTGGAAAAGTCAAGTTCATAATTTTAAAATAGTTTGTGTGCCTACCGATTACCAAACCCTTCCTTCACCTCTGACAAGACATCTTGTGAATGTGGGGAATGCCAGGCCTCCACCGTGGTTCGGATCCCACGTTAAACTGTAGGTCCTTCATTTCATCTCACAATCACCCTACCATTACACATTAGCGTAAGTGCGTATAGCCCGAACGGGTAGTAAGACGCGGTGCTAATAATAATAATAATTGTATGACTACCCTGATTGTTACCGACTGACTCCACGGCGCTGTTTATAATAATATAAATTTTACCCGCCCCGATGGTCAAATGGTGTAGGGCTCTGCACACATTGCATGCAAGGCAGATGACAGGGAGGTAGTACCATGACTACAATCAGACATGTGCTGTGTCCATTACAACATGTGTGTTACAGTTCCTCCTCTGCCACACCTGCCCTGCTTGCTGGTTCTAAGTTCTAGTGTTGGAGGGAAGTTAAGCGCCCTCACTGGGAGATATGGGGGAATGTTGTCTGAAAGCTAGGCAGTTCCATTTTGAAACCATAAATATAAGAACAAAAACGGCTCCAAGTGAGCTATAGCAACCGAGTAGCCATGGTAGTGCCAACATTTGCAGATAGAGGGTGTCATGTGGTCAGCTTTGACCTAAACTGCCACCGCTACTTCTTTATTAAAGTAACCCTTCATTTGTTCTCGTGAGGCCGAGTTGGTCTCCGTTTCAGGCCCACTTCTTCACAAATTATATTTAACATTTTAAACCTCATAATTTTTACAGACAAAATTTTCAGATTCATTGACTTAGGTTGGTACGTCTTCCCTTTACAATATGACGTGTGTAATTATATGTTATCAACATTGTTTAGTTTATTATTTTAATTTTTTTATAATGTTTGCTTCTTTTTGAACATTTTTGAAACATTAATATTGGAATCAACCTCGGGCAACCTTGGGTACCTTTTGAATAAAAATAAAAATAATAATTGTAGGCCTCTAGTGTTAAAAAAGATTTGTTAAAATATTTGTATCAGAATCTGCAAATCATTGCATGTATTAACTTATTCAGACATGCTTTGGTGGTCACATGGTATAAGGTGTCACTCTCGTGTTAGACTAGATTGCCAATGACAGGGAGATTGAGGCTCGAATCCCGGCCGGGTATTCTGAGGGTGGTATTAGCCAAAATAGTGTTATACTTTCTCTATTGTAACCTTCCTCATCCCCAACTCATTAAACTAATTGGTATATATGTGTCTAACCTGAGCATGTAGTAAGATGCGATGCCTACAATAATTATTGCCAATATATTAGATGATCAAATATCAATTTGCTAAGCTACACTAAGTGTTACTAACCACTTGACCAGGTAAAATATCACTGGTAGCTAACCAACCAGGGGAAATAACACATGTGTATAACTAACCGGGTGAAATAACACTGGAAGATAACTAACTGACTTAAACAACACTGGTAGATAACTAGCCGGGTGAAATAACACTGGTAGATAACTAGCCGGGTGAAATAACACTGGTAGATAACTAGCCGGGTGAAATAGCACTGGTAGTTAACTAGCCGGGTGAAATAACTCTGGTAGTTAACTAGCCGGGTGAAATAACTCTGGTAGATAACTAGCCGGGTGAAATATCACTGGTAGATAACTAGCCAGGTGAAATAACACGTGTATAACTAACCAGGGGGATAACACTGGTAGATAACTAGCCAGGTGAAATAACACGTGTATAACTAACCAGGGGGATAACACTGGTAGATAACTAGCCGGGTGAAATAACACGTGTCTCTAACTAAACAAGGGAAATAACACTAACAAAGTGAAAGACACAAGTGGCTTACTAATCAGGTGCAATAACGAGGTAGAATGACATTGGTATCTACCTAATCAGGTAGAATGTTGCCGTTATCTACCTAACCAGGTTAATAACACTGTAAGCTACATAACCATGTGGTTTAACACTCATAGCTACTTAACCATTTGTAATAAGTGAATCCAGGCAGAATAAGTAGCTATTAAACTGGGTGGAATAACTCTATTGGCTATTTAATATCCCTCGTTAGCCACTTAATGAAGTGCACATGCTATCTTGTAACATTAACCAGATAGGTACGCTATTCTCAACCATGTATCAAACCAATTACTCTTATTGTTCACATTGCTCCTATAATCACCATTTTAACCGCAGTAGTTCCTGTTTAAGATTTGATATTTTCCTCTTATACTTGCAATATTTCACCCATCCACTAGCATTGTCTAGTAATACGCTTTCTCACTGCTAAGACAATCATTAAAATAAGAAGATACCAATATTTATTTAGTTTTTTTTTTTGCATCCATGATAGATACTAAATTTTCCCCCTAAACACTCAAAATATAACTATTCCAACTATATTATTGAGATTTATTATGAGTCATAATAGAATTTAAATTTCAGCTACTGAACTTAATTTAAACACAGAGAAAGTGTTTTATTATTAAATTAATTTGATATATCACTTATGGTAAAAGAAACGGCCTCTTAACTTAGCAACTGCTATCATAGCAATTATTGTGCTAGCACTCACTGTGTTAACTTTGTTTATTTTGTGCCAGCTAATAAAATAAATAATCTGATCAAAAACAAAATGTAGTTTGAAATAAATTCCCACATATATATATGAGGAGGGGTGATAGGAGTCTAAAAGGGACATTTCCCCTGTTCTTCCTGTGTCCAAGGGGGGGGGGGGAAGCGAAGGGTTTTAAAATAGCTCCCCAATTGTCCCTGACTTACCATGTGAGCTCTGAAGACACTTTTTTATATCAGTTTTATTGGTTGGCCCGACCCAACTCAACCTGTCAGTTCACCTTGGAGTAACCAAACTATAACCGATTGATGATGGTGAACACAGGCGCTGTGACGGTCGCTGCAGGTACTGTACTACAGCAAGTCTAGGTACTGTACTACAGCTAGATCTACAGCAAATCTAGGTACTGTACTACAGCTAGATATACAGCCAGTCTAGGTAATGTACTACAGCTAGATCTACAGCTAGTCTAGGTACTGTACTACAGCTAGATCTACAGCAAGTCTAGGTACTGTACTACAGCTAGAGCTACAGCAAGTTTAAGTACTGTACTATAGCTAGATCTACAGCAAGTCTAGGTACTGTACTACAGCTAGATATACAGCAAGTCTAGGTACTGTACTACAGCTAGAGCTACAGCAAGTTTAAGTACTGTACTATAGCTAGATCTACAGCAAGTCTAGGTACTGTACTACATCTAGATATACAGCAAGTCTAGGTAATGTACTACAGCTAGATATACAGCCAGTCTAGGTAATGTACTATAGCTAGATCTACAGCAAGTCTAGGTACTGTACTACAGCTAGATCTACAGCAAGTCTCGGTACTGTACTATAGCTAGATCTACAGCAAGTCTAGCTACTGTACTATAGCTAGATCTACAGCTAGTCTAGGTACTGTACTACAGCTAGATCTACAGCTAGTCTAAGTACTGTACTACAGCTAGATCTACAGCCAGTCTAGGTACTGTACTACAGCTAGATCTACAGCAAGTCTAGGTACTGTACTACAGCTAGATATACAGCAAGTCTAGGTAATGTACTATAGCTAGATATACAGCAAGTCTAGGTACTGTACTATAGCTAGAGCTACAGCAGGTCTAGGTACCGTACTATAGCTAGATATACAGCAAGTCTAGGTACTGTATTACAGCTAGATATACAGCAAGTCTAGGTACTGTACTATACCTAGATATACAGCAACTCTAGGTACTGTACTACATTTAGATATACAGCAGGTCTAGGTACTGTACTATAGCTAGATATACAGCCAGGCTAGGTACTGTACTACAGCTAGATATACATCAAGTCTAGGTACTGTACTACACCTAGATATACAGTAAGTCTAGGTACGTTACTACAGCTAGATATACAGCAAGTCTAGGTACTGTACTATAGCTAGATATACAGCAAGTCTAGGTACTGTACTACATCTAGATATACAGCAAGTCTAGGTATTTTACTACATCTAGATATACAGCAAGTCTAGGTATTTTACTACATCTAGATATACAGCAAGTCTAGGTACTGTACTACATCTAGATATACAGCAAGTCTAGGTACTGTACTAAAGCTAGATCTACAGCAGGTCTAGGTACTGTCCTACAGCAGGTCTAGGTACTGTCCTACAGCTAGATCTACAGCAAGTCTAGGTACTATACTACAGCTAGATATACAGCAAGTCCAGGTACTGTACTACAGCTAGATATACAGCAAGTCCAGGTACTGTACTACAGCTAGATATACAGGAAGTCTAGGTACTGTACTACATCTAGAGCTACAGCAAGTCTAGGTACTGTACTATAGATAGATCTACAGCAGGTCTAGGTATTGTACTACAGCTAGATCTACAGCAAGTCTAGGTACTGTACTACATCTAGATATACAGCAAGGCTAGGTACTGTATTACAGCTAGATATACAGCAAGTCTAGGTACTGTATTACAGCTAGATATACAGCAAGTCTAGGTACTGTAATATAGCTAGATATACAGCAAGTCAAGGTACTATACTACAGCTAGATATACATCAAGTCCAGGTACTGTACTACAGCTAGATATACAGCAAGTCTAGGTACTGTACTACAGCTAGATATACAGCAAGTCTAGGTACTGTACTATAGCTAGATATACAGCAAGTCTAGGTACTGTACTACAACTAGATATACAGCAAGTCTAGGTACTGTACTACAACTAGATATACAGCAAGTCTAGGTACTGTACTATAGCTAGATATACAGCAAGTCTAGGTACTGTACTACAGCTAGATATTACAGCAAGTCTAGGTACTGTACTATAGCTAGATATACAGAAAGTCTAGGTACTGTACTATAGCTAGATATACAGAAAGTCTAGGTACTGTACTACATCTAGATATACAGCAAGTCTAGGTACTGTACTACATCTAGATATTACAGCAAGTCTAGGTACTGTATTACAGCTAGATATACAGCAAGTCTAGGTAATGTACTACAGCTAGATATACAGCAAGTCTCGGTACTGTACTATAGCTAGATATACAGCAAGTCTAGGTACTGTACTACAGCTAGATATACAGCAAGTCTAGGTAATGTACTACATCTATATATACAGCAAGTCTAGGTAATGTACTATAGCTAGATCAACAGCAAGTCTAGGTACTGTACTAAAACTATGATCAACAGCAAGTCTAGGTACTGTACTATAGCTAGATCAACAGCAAGTCTAGGTACTGTACTATAGCTAGATCAACAGCAAATCTAGGTACTGTACTACAGCTATATCTACAGCAAGTATATGTACTGTACTACATCTAGATATACAGCAAGTCTAGGTACTGTACTACATCTAGATCTACAACAAGTCTAGGTACTGTACTACAGCTATATCTACAACAAGTCTAGGTACTGTACTACAGCTATATATACAGCAAGTATATGTATTGTACTACATCTAGATATACAACAAGTCTAGGTACTGTACTACAGCTATATCTACAACAAGTCTAGGTACTGTACTACAGCTATATCTACAGCAAGTATATGTATTGTACTACATCTAGATATACAACTAGTCTAGGTACTGTACTATAGCTAGATCTACAACAAGTCTAGGTACTGTACTATAGCTAGATCTACAACAAGTCTAGGTACTGTACTACAGCCATATCTACAACAAGTCTAGGTACTGTACTACAGCTATATCTACAGCAAGTATATGTACTGCACTCTTGTTAGATCTACTGAACTGCAATCTATTGCACTAATAGTTTAAAGATTAATAATTTATTCATATGCTTGGGGGGACCTCGAGAAACCATTTTGTTAAAATCACTTTCGGTAGACCTTGTTGAGATTCAAACCCTGTATTCCCTATCACCGGTAAATCACTAAGCTTGACAATCACTGAATATAAAGTATCTGTGTTGGATCCATTTAAAATATAGCAAACTCCAAGGGAGAGATGTAGTCTTGTTTTTTTAAACTAGAGGGTGAATAAGAAGTAGCATTGGCTAGCGGAGAACCAAAAGCAATGAGATTTTTAAAATTAAAAAGTGACATTTGAACACGGGAATCACTAACCAATCAGCTCTCCAGGATCTGTCTCGTGCATACGGTCATTCTTCACTCATGTTTCAAGGTGGAGTATGAGATGGAGTTGCTGAAGTTGTCACCTACACAATATGTGCTCAGGATGACCTTATGCTGTAATATTACAATGATGATTGTATGAATGCGCATATCATGGTGCACTTTTGGCAGACAAAGCCCTCCCGAGTCAAAGCTGGCCGCGTTATCTAATAGTTGATGATTTTAACTGATCACTCATATGTAACTGGCAATTTATAAAGTGTATCACAAACTATCTTAACATATGAGTGAAAAATGACTCTGGGCATGGGACCGTTCTTGGATAGCTCTGTGGTTAGAGCTTTGGTGGGCTCCCTGGTTAGATTACCTTGTCCACCTGTTATTTTTAGATTCAGTGAATATAATATTTAAATGTGGCTCAAACCGTAATTAACAAATAGGAATGCTTGGCTATTTAATCAATCATAAAAGCAGTGAGTTTTTGCATCACTTGATCCAGCTTCATATTACTTCTTTCTGCAACCCACCCGCCCAATCGCTATTACACCCACCTGGATTTCAACACTTAACTGCCGGCTATCCCACCTATGTAATGATTGGGGCACCAAAGAACGAATGTTTCTATATGTCCTGTGGCAGAATAATGAGCCAACATACAATACAGTCTTGTGATATTCCTGGTGTAATTTGATTTTATTCGCTTCATATCATTTCACAGATTTGCACTTTCAAAAGGAATGCCTGATAATACTACAAATATTTCTGGGTAAAAATAAAGAGTGATTTTTATTATTTTCTTAAATGAAAATTTTATTTTTGTATTAGTACTTAGTTGGTCTACTTTTTACTTAAGATTGTGTCCAAGCTCCATTTGTTTAAGGTAGCCCCCTAACTAGTTTTAATTTCTCTAAGGGCTCCTTATGATCAAATGGCATGCCAGCCAGCCTCAGCCGATGCTATCATTTACACAACCATGACTTGAGTAGGTTCATTATCTACTTATCTGTGAACATGTCTCTCATTATCTGTGAGTGATTCATTGTTATCAAGGTACGAGTGTAAACACCATGCTAGGTTGTGGTCCACTTGCTCTCGAACATTATGGCAGAGATTGAGTTAAAACTTTGGACTGGTAAAGTAAACATACATTATATACTTTTATTACGTGTTCTTAAAGACAACTGCGTCAGCCATTTTGCTAATTACCCTTTGGTAAAAATATCCAGTCAGAACTTAGCTTAGAGTCAAGCTTAGTCTCCATGAATATTAGTAATCAGGGCCGCAAATTAGGCAAATTATTAGGTAATATTTCAAATAATGTTATATTTATGTTCTTTCCAACAATAGCTAGTTGACCTGTATCCCTCGAAAGTTGAGTGATTATGTTAATGATGTCCAAGGTTAATATATTAACTTAAATAATGTTATATTATAACACCGTTAACATTCCAAAACTAAAGAATTAGGAAACATGGTCTTGAGATACCAGTATTATTATGTTGAACTCAAAAATGTAAATAATAGAGTTTTAAGAACAAACAAACTCTCTTGTCTTGTCAGTTGACTGGTCTATGGCAATTGTGTCAAACTTGTTTTATCAAAAAAAAGCTGCATTAGAGATTAAAAATACTTTGGGGGTCGCATTTAAAAATAAAAATCTGTTGTGTTATTTTCTTAAGGCAAGAAGACTTGTGAAAAAGGGCCGTGTTTTTGCAGTTTTTATAGCAAAACTTTTTTTTTGCCAAAATAAATTAAAAATTGCTCCAGTAGAAATATAGAGTTTAATTGTCTTCACATGTCGACCTCAACACTTGTTGTGTATCTGATAAAGATGTCCTGGAATTTCATGAAAACTTTTTTTGGATAAAATGTGTATCATCTATTGCCTCTATGCTCATGACAAATATTCAACAAATATTGAAATCACCATATGAATATAATTATGCTCAATGCTCTACCGGAGTAATATTTTATTGATATTTTGTCTAAAAATAAGTTTAGCTTTAGATATGAGAATATACTGCCCATAACTCACTTTGCCTACAATCACACCTTTAGTAAAAATTATTCCAACTTTGAATGTTATTACTTATTACAATGACATTTCTTAATAGTGGACATCTTCTGGGATCAAAAAAATGTTCGTTATGAAGAAGACGCTATTGAAGGTGTCTCTTAATGGAGGTTTCACTATATTAAAAATATATTAGAGTAGGCCCCTATGTAAAATAAGACTAGCCCTATATATTTTACCAACAATTTTAAAACTTTTATTTTCCTAATTTTTGACGATCTTTATCAGTATGTGTAGTTAGCTAAACTACAGTAGCCCCATGGCTTCTTTGGTGCTGACTGACAGCTCACAGCTAAAAGCTTTGAAAAGTTACCAGACCAAATTATGT
>CABFOW010007715.1:0-22196 GCA_902141385.1 Timema californicum | reverse complement strand
ATATCAGGGAATTAATCCGTAGTGTTTCAATCGACGCCCAAAGAGGGGTGATTGATTCCATAGTGTTACAATTGACGCCCAATCGCGACGCGGATCCTTGAATCCCCGAGACAAGAAAGAGACTCCACCAACTGAAAGACACATGGCACACTACAAGGCACACCAACGACATACACCCATCTGAGAACCGTGGTGAAACAGACGTTCCACGCACGGCACACTACAAGGCACACCAACGACGAACATCAATCCGAAAATCGAGGTGAAACAGACGTTCCACGCACGGCACACTACAAGGCACACCAACGACGAACATACATCCGGGAACCGAGGTGAAACAGACGTTCCACGCACGGCACACTATAAGGCACACCAACGACGAACATCGTACTGAGGCGGAACAAGCTTACCGAAGACATCAAATTAGTCAGATAATCCTTAGATAAATTTATATTATTTTTAATTTAATTAATTAGATTTAAATAACTTTGACTTAATATTCTATAATCATTAATTTTAGTAAATTTTGGAAGGGAAAATGGCAGATTCAAATGATAATTGTGACGCTACTAGTTGCTCTGATGAGGTAAAATATGAAAATAAACCTAGACATCAGTTGGTTCTAGAACAATTAGATGAGTAAAAAAGAGAAAGTGAGCAGGACAAAGAAAGTGAGCAGGAAAAAGAAAGTGAGCAGGACAATGAAGAGTCATTTGCAGAGGGAGATAGTAAAGATAGGGCAGAAAAAATACACAAAGAGATGTTATTGTAGATGAAGAAGGGCTAGAAAAGAATAGGGAGCCAAAAATGGGGCAACCCATAGTAGATTTAAATCAACTTATGAAAATGTTATCGGAAAGTAATCAGAAAATTTTACAGCAAATAGTAGCAAATAGTGAAAAAACTAATAAGAAAATAGAAGAAACTAATCAGAAAATAGATACAAGTAGACAAGAAATTAATCAAATAATATATGCAAATACCCAAGCAATTAATCAAAAAATATATGAAAATAAGACTAAACTTGAACAAATCAATAAAGAACAAGTGCTAAAATAGAGTTAAGTAAGGAGGTTTGTGAGCAGAGATTAGGCTATTTAGAGCAAAAAATTGACCAATTAGAGACGGTTCATCAAAACTTAGTAGTACAGTTAAATGAGGTATATAAAAAAGTACTAGAAGGGGAAAATGTAACAAAGATTTTGGCAGAAAAGCAAGAAAATTTAAGGAAGGGACAATTCAAATTAATGGAACAGATTTCGGCAGGTAAAAATAGAATAGAAACAGTAGAGCAAGAATCAATTAAAGGGTTTAAAGAACAGGTAGAACACACAAAACTAATGTTAAGGTAGTACAACACAACTTTGAAAAGGAAATAAATGAGGTAAAATCAGTACTTGGTTCTCAGCAAGACACGAATAAAATTTTAATTAAAGAACAGATAGATGTGATCTTTAGCAAGGCGGCAGATAAAAAATTTACGGATTTTGTGGTTGAAAACCAAATTAATCTTGGAGTAGTTAGTAATTTACACGATACCACCAACCTATTTGCTAGAGGACTAAGATAGACGTCATTATCACTTATTCCAAAATTTAGAGGAAAGAGAGAAAATATTTCAGCAGTACAGTACACAAACAAAGTAGAAAGAGTGTTTAAATAAGAAAAAATTAATAAAAAAGTTAAAATTGAGATATATTAATCAGGTCTGGAAAATGAGGCAAAATCTTGGGCAGATAGTATAGAGAGTGAATGGGAAACCCATGAAGAGGCCAGGAAAATATTTTTAGAAAAATATTGGTCTCGAAACATGCAGGATGATTTTCTACAATTAATTTTCAATGGAAAATATAACGACAAGGATGGTACTATGAGTGAATATTTCAATAAATTTTTAACACAGGTGAAATATTTAAGATACCCAGTAGAAGAGAATAGATTGATAGGTCTTCTAATGAATCATTTTCCAATTGCAGTACAAGATGTTCTAATTAGCTTAAATAAACAAAACATCAAAGAAATAGAGAGAGTATTAATGGCATTTGACGATAGATATCAAAGAAACAAATAAATCAATGAGCAATCAAACAGGTATAATATTGATAGGCCTAGGCAATCATCAAACCCTCAAATCAGAGAAATTAATAATGGNGCAATCATCAAACCCTCAAATCAGAGAAATTAATAATGGACAAGATAGGCAGAGATATCACAATATTTATCCAACGCCAGGGCAAAATAGAAGATATCCACATCCTAGTATAGAGTATCGACAGGATAGGAACCAAGGACCTTCGAGGCAAATAAATTCGAGTGATAGACAAATTAATAGAAATAACAATGCAGGTCACCCCAGATTAACAACAAATCAAATACATCAACCTCCAAATTTTAATTTTGTATCACCATTGTCAGGGACATCAAATTTAAATGAGTAGGACTCACAAAAAATATTCGAACCACGAGGCAATTAAAGAAACATTTAAATTTTGGATCATTTAAATGTAAAAATCAGAAATTTAACTAAATACTTAAATTTTAAATAAGTAAAATAAGGGTAACTATAATTATTAAGTCGTAGTAAGAAATATTAAAAGTATAAATTGTAAGTAAACAGTTAAAATTCAACACACATACTCTGCGAAGTATAACTGCGTATTTTTTTAAAGAAAGGTAAGAAAGGAAGTGCGTATTTGTAAGTCACCCCTAAAATAGAGATTCTAAAGAAGCCATTAACAACCTCAACTATGAAGAGTAACACTAAACTTTTTTTTTAAAAAATGTAGAAGGGTTTTTATTTTTAACGTGTACACCCTAAAACAAGTTGTCTAAATCTTTTGTTATTTTCTACGACTCCAAAACGAGATTTAAAGGTAAACATATAGTGTTCAAAAGAAGAGAAGAAGTAGTACAATGACAGTTACTTGAAGGGACGACGCAGAATAGATAATAATAATATTTCTTTATGACTAAGAGTTAAACCCGTTATATATACAAACATGAAATCAAATTTAAAAATATGAATTCTGTACAAATCATATCAATTTCATTTGGATTTAAAATAGTTACAGGAAATTATATATATATATATATATATAGTAGAACAAAATAGGTAGGGAGCATGATCCCTCAGGAAGCATGCAAAGGATTAAGAACAGAAAAGTAGGGTGAGGGGTTGCTTGCAATTTGTCAACTAGTTAAGTTTTATGTGAGTAAATTCAAATGATAATATTAAGTTTATAAGAATTTAAATAGTTTCAGTTTAAGAGAAAGTTAGGAAGTTTGAGTAATTAATAGACGATCTTGGAAATCAGAATAAATATATTATTTCACCAATGGTGCATTTTGTAAATGAGAATTAAGACATGAAACTTAATATTTGTGTGTGTGTGTGTGTGTGTGGGGGGTTATTTTAATAAAATTAATTACTTTTCAATAAATTCAACGATATTGATTAAGATATTAAAGGAGTCACAGAGTAAGCTAAAGAACTAAAGGATAAGATTTAAGATATCAAAAGAAATGAATTTAGATATGGTCTTGAGTACAGTATTACAGTAAGTTAGGGTGAGTGGAAATAAGAGGCCAGTAGTGTCTTGTTTAAAAGCATTATTCAGATATAGAAGTTAAGGTGTATATGTTGAGGAGTCGAGGTATATTGAGGAGTTGAGGTTTATTAAGGTATGGACTTAGCCATGGGCAAGCCATGATATAGATTATGCAATCGTCGTAATGAGTTTAAAGATGACCCGAGGGCATCTATCAGCGTTGAGGAGTTAAGGTGTATTAAGGCATGGACTTAGCTATGGGCAAGCGGTGATTAGTAATTTCGTTTTTCTGGTGAGTCAACGAGCCACCAAAGACGCAGCTTATGGAGATGTCAGTAATTATAATATTAATGAGGCAAAGGCTTAAGTTTTCCACTAATGTAATAATAGTGCAATGGTAAAATCTACAATGAAATTGATAGAAATGGAATAGATTATGAAGAGGCTTAAAAGGGTATTCTGTAATTACGTGATGTAATAATGATGTATCAACAAGGATAATGAGAGCTAATTAGGGTGTTGTATCTAATTAAGCTATTGTAACAGATTTTCAACTATTATTTTATTTTATTTAAGTACCTAAGGCAAATAGGCAACATTCAAAAGTTTTTATCAAGAGAGATATATAGTTAAAGATTTTTTCACTAATGAGAAAATAATTACTCAATTATAATGGGGAAAATGATTTTCAATATTTCACAGTAGTGTGACATGATTTTATACTAATTTCCAAACGTACTTTAAGCATACAAGATTGTCTTATATTCATTTCAACTATTTTAAACAAAATAAAGTTTCGTTAATATTGTATGTTTTTGTCCCTCACACCAAAACGTGTTGACAAATACAAAGGGTAGAAAAATAAAGGAGGTAAGGTAGAAGGGTTAGACAGCTGTGTCACTAGCAAGGCAAAGCAAGTAAAAGGGTAGTTTGACCTTGAATACAGAACCAGGATTCGCCAACAACAATATCAGAAAAGAACTGTTGTTAATAATAATTGACTGAGAATGTAACTAACTATGTAATAACTGATGTTAATATTAATCGACTGAAAATGTAATAATGTAATAACTTATGTTAATATTAATTGACTGAGAATGTAATGATGTAAGAACTGATGTTAATATTAGTTGATTGAAAATGGTAATAATGTAATAACTGAGGTTAATATTAATTGACTGAAAGTATAATAATGTAATATGCCTTGCTCAATGGCAAGCAATTAATAGTTCTATGGTAATAAATTGAATGAGGTCACATTAATAAACAAACATTAATCAAATCAATAAAAAATTAAACAAATATTTGTGAGAAACTTGACCTATTTTTCAAGTAGAATTAAGGTAGCTATTAAGAATATGTAAAATTAATTTATATTAAGAACAGTTTAATTAAGTCAATTTATAATTAAATGTATGTTGTGCTACAAATATTTATCGTAGAGTATTTGGTAAACAGTGATTGATTGGATAGCTAATAACACACATAAAGATTTTAGTTTTTATAGAAATAATTGATTTAATGATGATTATAATAACATTTTATAAAAATAATTTTAATATCAATATTTTATTACAACGATTTAAATTTAAATTTAATTTAAGATACTTTGAGGTATAAATTTATATTAATTTTAAAGATTTTCAAATTACTCTTGGATTTACTAAATTTAAAATTAACCTAATCTTAACTAAACTCAAATACAAAGCTGATTATTCAACCAAAATAATTTATAGTTTTGTTCAGATTTGATTGTGAACATAACATTTTAAGAATAGAGCAAGAACAAGTGCTACAATTTTTCAGTGATATAAAGAAAATAAAAATGAATCATTAAAAAGGACATTCTTTATTTCCGTGTATTCATCAAGAAGACTGAACATTAAAATTAATCAAATGTGATAACGAATAAATAATGTATCATAACTTTTGTATTTTTATACAAGTAAATTGTAACCAATGTTTACACACATGTACAATTTATGTAACTTACACTCAACACATTTATATATGTTTAGTTGTAAGAAACCCTCCCTATAGCTATAGATAACCTAAACATCATCACAGCATTATTATATCAGGGAATTAATCCGTAGTGTTTCAATCGACGCCCAAAGCGGGGTGATTGATTTCAATAGTGTTTACAAATTACTTGAACAACGGTTATTCTCTATTAATATAATGTACTATTCAATACGTATATACCTAGTATTTGTTTTCTGTATGACTTAATCACCAAGAAAACATATTAATATCAAATGCAAGGAGAACCTTTTCGACTATCGTATAGTCGGAGGTGAGATCGGAGATCGGGATTAAAATCTAGGTCGGGTGTAGGTATACTGAGGGTGTATTTCATAAATAGTTTTACTATCTCCTTCTACGCAAATGTGGGTGCACTTCCTCTTGATTTAACTGTAGTAAACCTTAACACATTGGCGTAATTATTATATATTTAGAACCACATGCAACTTACTATTAAAGTTATACGCATATGTAATAATTACCCTAATGGGTTAGGGATAAGGAAGGTTGAATTTAGAATAAATGTACCTGCATTTACGTGTAGAGTTAGCGTGGGAAACCAATTAGGAAAAATTACCCTCGGTACACCCGACTGGGATCGAACCCCAACCCCAATAGCCCCGTCATCGGCAGGATATTCTATTGTGAGAGCGACACCTTAGACCATGGGGCCAACAAAATGGGTAAGAGAAAATTAATTCCAGTAAACATAGTTACAATCTTTCTTCCATTTTTCCTTAAAAGCCACAGCAGCTAAATAAATCTGGATATGTCCCTGATATTGGTCTATAAATTAAACAAACATAAAAGGGTAAGGTGGGTGGGGGGGGGGGATGTGACTAACTTAATCAGCGTATTAAATATACAAAAATAGATTCGATATTACGAGGTTCATATGGAGAGTCTTTTAAAAAATACAAAACGTATTTTTTACGACCAAATAACATTTTACTATACTATTATTTAAAGATAATAATTGAAAATATCCATCAAAAGTGACAGATGCAGATAACACTTGACGTATGTATTATTATTAGCACCGCGTCTTACTACCAGTTCGGGTTATACGCACTTACGCTAATGTGTAATGGTAGGGTGATTGTGAGATAAAATGAAGGACCTACAGTTTAACGTGGAATCCGAACCACGGTGGAGGCCTGGCGTTCCCCACATTCACAAGATGTCTTGTCAAAGGTGAAGGAGGGGTTTGGTAATCAGATAAATCTGTGCCGGGACCGAGGATTGAACCCTAGACCCCAGCACAAAAGTCCGACACCTTACCCCTAGACCACCAGGTCACCACACTTGACGTATGAATACGTCCTTTGAAAATTAGACTTTACATGGCTGTAGAACTAGAGGATTTAGACACTTTAAGGATACATTTAAGGGATTTACGTATCTGTGTAGATACTTGGGTCAGACAAATAAGGATTGCACTGTGATGCCACTGACAGCAATGACGGCACTGAGAATGTACTGAAGGCAATGAAAGCACAGGGCTGAGTTAGCACTGACAGGACTGTAAATACACTTATAAGACTGAGAAGGCACTATCAGCACTGAGAAGGCACTTATATGACTGAGAAGGCACTAACAACACTAAGAAAGCACTAACAGCACTGAGTAAGCACTAACAGCATTGAGAAGGCACTGACAAGACTGAGACGGTACTGATATCACTAAGAAGGCACTCATAATTAAGGCTGAGAAGGCCCTGACAGCACTGATATGGCACTGGCAGCACCGAGAAGGCACTGAGTCAACACTGACAGGACAGAGAAGGCACTGACAGACCTGAGAGGCACTGACATGACTGAGGTGGCATTGACAGGACTTAGAGAGCGCTGACAGGACTGAGAAGTCCCTGAGACCTCACTAACATGGAACAGACATGGTATGGTAAAGTTTAAATCAACTGGTGTCAACTCACAAATGCCTGGTATGGTAATGATGGAGAACACGAAGGTTTGACTCTCATTATAATGCAATGGTGGTGATTTTATTATCTACTTTCTAAGCGAATGCGGGTACATTAATCTACGCTATCTTTATAGCCCCTGTCCATTATGATGAGTGATAAATAACTTTGTAATCGAACTACTTTTTTTAAAAAACTTAAATTTTCTTCACCTAGTGGAATATTGCCAGTACGCGAACAAGATTTTTTTTCTAGTATAATATTAATTTTAATGGGTATAAACTTTAACGTTTTGATTGAACACAAGTATAGTTGTTTGTAATATCTACTCACATATTCAACATTAGTACCGTTTTCTTCCACAGTTCTGTTTGAAGTCATTGCAACGATAGCAACGCTAAAGTTGACGCGTAGAGCGTAAACATTGAAGAACCCAAAAAATGCAAGCATGGCCACCATGTATCGACGACGTCTCCAAAAAAAGTACATGGGTCCCAGGCCGTCTCCAACAGTCGCAGAGCTGTAAGTGAAATCATACATATGTAACATAGCTAGTACTCATTACGATGCATTGAACCATTTTCATTTGAACTTGAGTCAAAATTAGTTTGAGATAAAAACATAATTATTAAAATAAATGGTACAGTGCACCACACAGACTTTTCCCCGCTTTTATCTTAAAATAGATCTTTACTAAGAACGTGTAAGATTTGTGAAACGAAATAATAGGTTTATACATTGTTGTAAGGCCACTACACCAAATATCATTAGTTAAATAATATAGTACACGTCTAGTTACGTTCTATATAGTATTAGGAACTAGTAACACTGTTCAGAAAAAATGAAAAAAGAGGAATATCTTTGTCCACCAAAGATCATAAGAATCAAATTCGTTTTCAAAGACATGAATTAAAAAGTATATATTTATATGTATATTAATATATATTTATATATATATTATTTTCTTATAGCTAAGAAATTATTGGTTTTATAACAATGTATTTGAAATAAATGATTTTTTATCTTTTACGTATCTCAAATAGTTGCGGGGAAATGATGAAAATTGGAAAATTTCCCGCATGTGAGGTACCCCCAAAGTTACGTTCGTGAGAAAATGAAAGTTGCAAGCCTGTTTACAATGAAAAACGGTTTTTATATATAAAATATAATCAAAATCGTTAAAGCGAATTTCGAGAAAATAGATTTTTTTGATCTTTTTGCCCTTTAGTATAACTACCCTTAAATTTTGGGTTAGATATCTAATTCCAAGAAACTTTCGGGGGAACCTTATGAAAACCCGAGATACCAAGTTTCAGCCCAATCGGCAAAACACTTTCGGCTCTAGCCCGAGGTACAGACAGAGAGACGACATTTTGAAAACAACATTTTTAGTTTCAGGGAGTCATGAAACGTCAACACTTATTAAAATCTCGAGTTAGATTTTTTTTGACGATCACAATATTTTTTCTCTTCAAGGTGTTGAGGAGAAAGTAAAAATGGTTCAATGTTGTAATCATATATTTATTTATGTAGCCTATACTAGTAAACCCGTGTGCAAATTGCGCAATACCTAGATAAAAATAGAAAACAATATTATATCCTTTAATAAAGATTTTGTCTGTATCAAATACAATAAATATTTTTCTTAAATTAATAAAACACAAGGAAACGTAAATTTTAGTCTTAAATAGATGATCCGGAAATGCGTCTGGGTGGATAGGGGGAAAGAGGGGCGAGAAAGGAGTCGGAGAATCTTTCCGTTGATGCGACTGGGAGTAGGGGGCCACAGGCGGTTGAGGTTGGAAATTTGTTCAGATAAGGTCTCAAAGTGTACCCCCTCTTCGCAAGATTTCAAAGGGTACCTCCTACCCAAAGATAGGCCCCATAGCCCCAGCGGTAACGGAGCTGCATCTGGATGGGAGAGGGCTGAATGAGATGTGATCTTTTAGACTTTCATATGCACACCTTCATTTCAACACATTTCTATTTAAGTTCTCATTTTTCAATTTAGACCCATAAAAACTGTCTATATTGTGTCTGATAAGAGTATACACACTCGTATTAAAGAGATAAGTTATTTTAGTAGAGTCATATCATGTTTGAAAAACACAAGTAAAATCCTTCTGAGAAATCAAAAAGGGCTTTATTAGTCTTTTTCTTTTAATCTAAAGATGTATTGATTTCACAACTATTGAATCTGATGACTAATTTGGTCCGAACTTGGTAGACACGTAGGTTCTTATGAGGAAATTCAAAAACATATATAAAAATAATAATATAATTGTGATATTTTGGTCTAAAAATTTTAAAATGATGAACTAGAACTACTTATATTGGCCTGTGTTAATTTGGAATAAAAATTTGTGTCTAAATGAAATTTTAAAATGGAATACAATATTCTTTTTAAAATATAAAAATGTTTCTTGAATTTGATACAAATAGAAAATACTTCAATTTGTTAAGCTGTCAAATTGGATACTTGGATGATTAAAAAATATATGTAAACTATATTCAAATAAAAAAGCTTTTAAAATTCTCATGAAATAAGCTACACTATTATAAAAGCATATTGAAGAATGTTGAGTGTTACACTAAGAAGCTAGATAGTACGTAGATAACGTTATTTGTGATTATATACATTTGACATGTATCAAATAAGAAATAAAGTGTTAAATTTAAAAATGAAGTTAATAAAGATATTCAATTAAAGATATCAATTCTTATTTGACTTAATTAAACTGAACTTAGGTTTAAAAGTTTCTACTGAATCCTCACTATCACCATCATCTCATTTCATCGGGACATGGAAATAATCTCCACTGAATGAATGTACGGTTATTATATTCGGACGTCCGCGTCCCCTGGGCAACGGTACATTCACATTGGTTAGTGTGTCCACAAACTGGGCTACGATAAATGTAGCCCTGACGGTCAATATTATTTCTATAGTGTAACCATAAGCAATTTTATTTTTTATACCAATGTTAATATAACTTGACTACAAAACAAAATGTAAAGTTTTTATATTAGTTTGATATAGTTCAGTTATTTGTTTTGCTTATCATCTACATAGCCAGTTTAACTGCTTGATGTGGCAGAATTTAAATTGCTAGACAAACATTTATTTTCACAATTTAAAAAACTCTAACATCATTTTAGTAGTACTGTAAATTTAAAGTGTTTTACGTTGAACAATTTAAACCGTCAAGCAACAAGTTATATATTATTGATAATCATCCTATATATTGTATATAGTTTAGCTCTCCTTATTTATTACAATGTTTTCGAAACTAGAATATTTTAGAAGTTCTAATTTAAAGTCAACGTGACAGATGCGCAACACATTAAAAATAATTAGATCCATTCCTCTTTCACATCGACAAATTATGTAAACCAGAATAGGACGTGACCCACTTGGGTGGTCGAATGGTCTAAGGTGTCACTTTCACGATAGACCGGACTGCCCGGGGAGATCGGGATTCAAATACCAGTTGGGTGTACTGAGGGTGGTTTTCCTAAATGGTTTTACACTCTACCTACATTCAATAATTCTAATTCCTATCACATTATCGTAATTAGTAGACATTCGTGTAATCCGAAGGGCTATTATTAAGACGTGGTGCTAAAAAACTGTTTTTCAAAGATTTACCTTAAGGCGAATCGTGCACGTGATAAATTCGTCATGGGCCGAATTTATTTCCAAAAGGGTAAAAATGATAAAAATGACCCCCTCCTAGAACCCCTTCCCTCACAAAATTACTGAAATATACCTGCATTGGCCAATAAATCGCCAGTTGAGCTTGGAGCTTTGTGGAGGTCGGATTTGTGTTTTTGTCTTGAGCTCAAATTACTACCGCGTATTTTAAATTTGTACTTGAATCATTTTAATACAACACTATCAAGTTTGAACCCCCTAACTTATTGATTTTTGAAATTATTACTTATCTTTCAGAATTAGTTGTTTGAGGCAGTAAAAGGGACTTACCACTGACATAAACGATTACAAACCAATAAACCGTCATAGAAGAGTGAGCTTGTTTGATTATCACGTGGCAGACCTGGGTTCAAATTAAAAATGGCTACAATAAAATAATTTTCCACATATCATTCTGAATGCTATTACCGTAGAGATGATTCATTTAGCAAAGATTAAATAAAGCAGCATTTTACTAGATAAACATATAATAATACAGTAGGCCTAACTATAATGCATTCACGACCTTAGTTTACTTGGATGACAGCTCAAAACGTTACTAGCAATAATTCTTAATACATCCCAACGCCAACAGATGACATCTGTCACTTTGGATAATTGTAATGAAAAAGTATGGTAATGTATGGATTTGATAGATAGCCACAGTAATTTAGGCCAATTTTATTTATATATTTAATTGAGGTCGGGCACAAAGCTTATTTATCGTTTTATTCTACTTAAAAAAATATTATTCACATCATTTCACAAAAGGTCTAACTACCATAGCTTCAAAATGTTGAGCGACGAATTTAAAACATGTGATTGAACGTGACGGATAAATTTATTTACAATGATGCACCCACGCGGTGGATAAAATATTTTATTCAGTTAAATATTTCGAAATACGATAAAATAACCATAAAATAATTTATTACATATATAAAAACTGACAAGTATTTTCTCTTTTCCAAGTAAATACGATGCCTATATTAAAAGGTATTATTGTATGCACCATACTACACATCATAGATACCGTAACATTCCAAAACGGAGAATAAGTACTTTTTATTATGTTTAAAATATTGTTTCGGATTGGGTAAAAAGAAATGATTAAAAGTTATAAAAAAGTGTAAGAAAGCTTAAGTTTACGTTATTTTAAATGTAAAATATAGCATGTAATTAGAAAATTTAACATTTATAACAAAAAAGTGATCTTTTACAAGTGTTGGCAACCCAAAAACTAAACATATGATTTTTGAACTGTCATCCAGGTAAAAAAAAACTATCATGAACAGATGCTATATTAATTTGTTAAAGGAAGTTTAGAGATATACAATAGTAAAAACTGTATTTATAAATGATTTATAGATTTACTTTACCAACACACTGAATAAACGTCAAGCTAATCTTGTATAGTTTACTGGTAATGGGGAGGTTGAGCCTGGAATCCCGGCCGAGTGTTCTAAGGGTGTTTATTCTTAAATGGTTCCCCCCTCTCCCAAACATTGGGAAGACCTAGATGCAGATGGGAGTATAACATCAGAATGGACTTGAAAGTTATAGGATGTAGTGAGGTGGACTGGATAGAACTAACTCAAGATAGGGATAGTTGGCGTACTTTGAGTGGGTGAATAAATTTGGCTCAAAATAAATATAGAATATAAATTAAAGATCAATACTTTCCTATATCCATCGATTCAAATTAAGACATGTGTTTTTACTCATATAAGATTACAATGCATAGCTGGTGTATCCGTTCTTCGCACCGGGAATCTATAAAGTAGGCCTAGCTTTGTTATTTGTTATCTTCACTATATATAAATGCAAAAGCCCTCACTCACTTATCACTAGATTATCCTACTTTCTGTATAGCTATAGGGCTGAAATTTGGTATAGTTGTGCATCATAAAGTACTTAGAAATACTAAACAAGTACCTAATGGATGCATACATCACCGACCGTGGGAAGCGTCATTGATATTAATGATGAGGTTATGTTCCTA
Organism: Timema californicum; assembly: GCA_902141385.1. NCBI lineage: Eukaryota > Metazoa > Arthropoda > Insecta > Phasmatodea > Timematidae > Timema > Timema californicum. Next base: position 9,006 of record CABFOW010007715.1, on the reverse strand, counting down.
AATTACAAGGATGTACGTGACGCGTTGCGCCCTAACCCTAACACGAGTGTGGTTGTGGCATGCTACACGACTGCTATGGCTAGGTTGTACTCATACAACATCCTTGAAAAATTGGGGGACCGCGTTTTGTATCACGATACAGTTAGCGTTCTATTCACGGAACGCCCCGGCGATTGGAGTCCACCGACCGGAGACTTTGTAGGTAACCTCAATGATGAACTTCAGGATTACAGTCCGGGTAAGCTATATTAGCGCCTTTGTAGCTGGTGGCCCCAAGAATTACGCGTAGCGATTTTGTATTGGTAGCGATCCTGCCAAAACAAAAACGGTGTGCAAGGTTCGCAGGACTCTATAAACTATAGCAACCGGAATGACATTTAAAGTTTACCGGCCAATGTACACCAAGCGACGGATAAATGATGATTTTAATAAGTTGCCATTTGGGTATATGAGTCCTTGTAAACGCACTCGCCATGACTTAAAGGTGATCATTTAGATGGGCTGAATAATCTTTTTTTTCTTTCATTCTAGACAGTTCCACTAACATACTATTTTTCAAAGATTTAAGATCTATTTTCATATTTTTTTCTGCATGAAAACCACGTATATTTGTATTGGTTTATTTTATGCACCCGGGATACTTTTTTTTTTTTAATATTTATCCATCAGCCAGTACAATCCTTCACCCACCTGATTATTTCTAGTCAAATAGATTTTGTTGTTTGTATATATAAATTCTAGTCAAATTTGATTAATTGGTTTTTTTTATATTTTAAAATAAAATCGTCTGTCTGTGTATATATATTCAAAACTGGGCTTTATACATTATTTTAGATATTTAGTACCAAGGCCTCTATTCCCTCTACGACCTCAAGAAATTGGTTATTGTTTCCTCTACACTTAAACATCTATAATATACTTCAAGGTGTAAGATATATTTTGTAAATACATATTCTACAACATTTTTGTAAATAAATATTCCAAGTGTACTTCAATAAAGCATCACATTTACCAATCTGCGCTATTTGATATCTCATCCCAGCAAAGTTGTCACGTGTCTATTGCTAGCTCTTACCTGTCTTTGAATATCAAAGGATTACCAAACAGCATATCCTAGGGATTTTTTAAAAATAATAACAACATTTTTTTAAATAGTTTTTTATTGACAATCAGCAATTAATTAATTTAAAACATCCATAGCGTGCAACCACAACAACCACATAATAGTTTTTTTACAAGCATTAATATTATTATTATTTAGGTCTTGTGACCACTACAGGTAAATAAGTTTAGAGTGCAACATGAATTATATAATTATGGTAGCAATAAAAACATAATTACTCTTTTACCTAATACAAACATCAGAAGAGAATATTATCTCTTCTAATATCTATAAAATGAGTAGGAGTCACCTCCAAAATAGTTCAGGACACACTGAGAAGAGCTAGAGTGCCTGTTTATAAAAATGTTATTTTTAGATGTGGAAGTAATATTTAATTATTTATAAAGTATTTAGGCGCTTGTATTGAAATATTTACAATTTAATCTAAAGTAAGTCATTAAGTCAAATATAAAAAAAAATCAAATACATAGAAATTATAGTTTTATGAAACTAAATTAATCATATTTTATCAGTTAACACAGATTTTAAAGCAAATTAAAAATTTTAAAACATACATATTTTTAAAATCAAAATACAATAAGAATTAGTCTTGCTGAGAAAAAACATTTCTATCTCAAAAATAATCCGGTGCACGATTCCCCTTAAGCAACATGCTCTAAGGTTTTATCAAAGAAAATGGTAAAATCTGAAAGTTTAACTTATACAAGCCAGGGAATTAAAAATGTAACGGTCCAATATGAGGACACATACTCCACAATTTTTATTTTTATTGTTAGAGCAGCTTTAGTGACAAAATTTCACTGTCCGTTCGTAAATATTGTTGATATGATTGACGTCCATTTAATAATCACATAAACTATATTGTACAAACTTTGAAGAAAATATAAAGTAATAAAAGAACACGCTTTTTATAAAAGATTCTTTAGTCATATATTTTAAATTAAGTTCTTTCCTATTATAAAATAAATATAACAGTGTGATACCAACCCAAGATAGGCTGCGTTACTGATGTATGGCATCGAAGTGTGTCAACCTAGTTTGTCTTGGGGTAAAGTTCTCGCCTCAGGACCTAATAATTATGGGTTCAAATCCACCTGAGTCCAACAGATTTTTTTCAAGATATAAAAATCTGTAGCACAACTTCCTTTATAGGGGATGTAAAGCCATCGATCCTATGTCGATTGTGCCATGTAAAAGAATCCGGGAAGGTAAGTGAAAATACCTTTCCCAGCCAAATTAATAAACCTTCTCGCTCATTGAAATTCAGCGTGGATGGCAATGGGGAACTACCATACTTCCTGAACTCCCCTAGTACATACTATTTCTACAAGATGGTACAGGCAGCACTAACCAACCAAAGAGCTGAGTGTGTGCCCAACTCCGAATGGATATATATCACATCTAACGAACCTTCAAGTTGTAGACGTACTGTGGATACATACAGTGGACTTAACACTTCTATGGTTTTACATGACAGCTAGCAGAAGCTAGCAGATGGTATCAGTAATGCCAACATTGTCTAAAAGTAACTTTTGTCAATATATTTGGAAACAATTATTATTTTATAATTACTACTATTATTATCACTAAAAATATTATCAATCACTTTTAACAATACTTCCCCAAATATTACAGTATAATTTTACTTTCCATAATCAAATTTTAGAAAGAAATGTCTAGTAATTTCAATTTAGTTTTTCTTTTAACTATTGTGGCAATTACAGATTAAATAGAGCGTGAAATTTTACATTTCAGCTATTAATATTTTTATAGCTGCCCTCGTATATCTTTAACATAAATAAATGGTTTTTGATAATAAAGAGGAAAAAACATTCAAAATGTTTGTGAAATAATATGAATTTTAAATATGGTAAACATGAGTATTAACATTATTGCCGCGTGACCGATAACGGTCCTCTTTTTTCTACGTCATCAACCGGCAGCTTGTACAGTACCCACTGGCCATATTTGTTTTCAGCAAATAAGGCCACTTTTAACGTTCTCTTGATTTTAATAATTAATTTGAATTAAACAGCAAAAGAAAACTTCAATATCAATCAATTAACGAAACGGTTATTCTCGTAACTAAAATATAACAATTTTAAAATACAGTATAACATTGAATTGTCGTATAAAATAAAATTAATAAAACCACGTGCGTGAATCAACAAGTTGAAGAACAAAATATTTTATAGTTGAGTACTATTGATTTGTATTTAGGCGTGTCTATGCTACCCGTTTATAATTTTATTACAAATTTGAATAGTAGTGTCTTTTTTTAATATTAATTCGGCTAGTTAGTAATCTGTGTGTTCTTTTGTGAATATTATTTCGGTGTGTGAGCGTGTTATCCTCGGAAAATAAATTTTTTTTGGCGATCTTTGAATAATCATTTATCTAATATAACATTAAAGCGTGTGATAAAATAAAATAGTGAGTGTTTCTCAGTTGTCGATATACATGATTCGAAAATTTAAGTGTATCAAGACTATCAAATAAATCTTTTAATCCCAAGATTGTGTTGTGTTGCCCTCTTAGGCTAAACCTCGAGTTTTAGAATTTTTATAGTAGGCCTATTCCAAAAAAATCTGTGAAGTGTAGTAAAAATTACTTGCGAGGCGAATCTTTCACCAGTGTTGATTAAATAAATACCAGGCTAAGACTTCAAGTTATAATTTATTGTATTTTTATTAGAGAATTTGTTACAACTGTTTAAGAGGAGTGAATCTAAAATAGATTTTTGTTAATTCCATATTGCGTCCCGCACAGCGACGTTGGTAAGTTTGTTTGTTTATTAATTGTCTTTTACAAAATCATGAATATACCATTAATTTATCATAGATTTTCGTACAACTTAAGTCTCAAGTTTTCTTCATGTTTTTTAAATTTCATTTTACATTGTCCATGATTATGGTATTTTTATACTGAAACATGTTGGTAAGAATATAAATCAGCATCATTCTAATGGCTGATTATCACAAGGAGTAATAGGATTGAACCAAGATAAGGCTTAGATTTTATTAATAACCTTAAAATAAAAATCATTATATTTTTCATAAACATTGTAACTAGAACATTTTCATTACTTTATTAAACCTTATTGGGAGATGCTAACCCACTAATTCAATATTATTACCTAATTAACAACACTGTTGATCTTTAAACTTTGTTTTTGTCCTTAATTTGTTGTATCCAAGTTTTGTAAATAAATTTAATATTTTATATGTGTATTTTAGCCTTGTCATCAACCTATGTTTTAATCCAGTTGATGTTATATCACTTTATTGACATTTTTTATATATATGCCATTTTGTAGCCCATTAAAAGCAAAATAAAATCAATCTTTTGAATATTAAAAGTCACCTAATTCATATACCAATTTTAAAACTATCAAATCCATTCAATTGGTAAGCTATATATTTTGTTATAGCTATTCCTGAGTTTTCTATCTAAGTTCTAAGTTTATTAACACTCCTTACTTTAAATTACTTTAGAATTTTTTCCGATACGTATTATTATTATTATTATTATTATTATTATTATTATTATTATTAGCATCACTTCTTACTACCCTTTTGGTTGTACGCACTTACGCTAATGTGTAATGGTAGTGGTGATTGTGAGATGAAATGGAGGACCTACAGTTTAACGTGGAATCCGAACCACGGTGGAGGCCTGGCACTCCACATTCACAGGTTGTGATTAATACACGTCTTGTCAGAGGTGAAGGAAGGGTTTGTCAATCAGACAAATATGTGCTGGGACCGTGGAATAAACCCCGGGCCCCAGCACAGAAGTATGACACTTTAACCCTAGACCGCCAGGTCACCAATATGTTGTAATACTGTTAAAAAGGTTTATGACTGTTTTTTCTTCTATGTGTAGTAATAGACATTCATATTTTTCACATTTATAATGTTGTTAATAATACTAATATTAACAAAAAAAGGATTTTTTTAATAAAAATGATTTATTTATTACAATAAAAACTGATATGGGATTAAATACTATTTTTTTAAATTATATTCTTGAAAAAAATAATAATTAATACTAGGCCATCAACATATCAAAGTCAACAATATATAGAAAATTGATAAAACAGTCATAAAGTTTCTTGTATAGACCTAAACTTTGACTGTCAGAAGTGACAGCTGCTAAACACATGTTTTTGCAGATCATATGGTTCGGCGTAGGGATACATAATTTGATCTAGTAACTTTTCAGAACTGTCAGCTATCAGCTGTGAGCCGTCAGTCAGCACCAAAGAAGTCGTGTGAGAGGTATACGTTCGCCGATAAACTCGCTCATAACAGAAATGTGGTCACGTGACAAGCTCTAAGCCAATCAAAAAATTTCCGCTTAATCGGCCCAAGCTGTTCTGCTTAAGTTCAACTATTCTCTACTTTGCCCGCTCTGCCCAAGATGTTAAGCACAGGAGAACCAATCAAATCTCAGAACCAACCATCTCAAATTAGTGCGCATGCTCATTTGACAGGGCACGCGCTCTACAGCCGGAAGCTAGCAGACAGCTTCGTTGGCCGTTGCAAGGAGATTAATTGAAATAACCCGTTAATTTAAATTGTAAAGCGTGTGAATCATTATCTTGGATTGTGCCACTACACAGCATTATAATTTGAAAACATCCCTCGGGAGAATTATATACTCTATATGTTTATCTACTAGAAAATGCAATATGTTGATAATCAGCTGTTTTAAGTTAACGTTGAAATGCATCATAGGTCAACATACAGCGTGTGAATTGCTGCGCCACTGAGGCAGATTCTGCTTTCTATTTTCGGCGGACGTGTGAATTATGGTGTGTTAATATTGGGAATAAAATACCCAATATCTCAACTAAAAATCGGCATAAAGCTTTGATTACTTTTCTAAAATACAAATTATAAAAAGTATTGTGTTTTTGTGTGTTTTATTACCATTGCGTCTTACTACCTGTACAGGCTATACGCATATATACTTTCTTTATTGAGGTAGGGATAAGGAAGGAAGTGTTTTGGAGGTAATCTACCCCATCTGCTTGGAAGGAGAGTGGGAAACCATTTGGGAAAAACCACCCTCAGTTCACCCGACCGAGATTCGAACCTCGATCTCCCCGTCCTCAGCAGTCGAGCTCAACACGACAAGCGCGTTAGCCAACTACGCCACCGAGGCGGGCTTAGTTCACTATAGTTACAAAAACATTTTTCGTAAGCACAGCTTACATGTACTGTATCAATATGCCTACAAGGACACCACTATGCTAATTTACTTTTTGAACTTTTTAATGGGCATGAGCTCCGGTAAGATTTGTCTTTATTACCCGATTACAATGTTACTTTGAATTTCGTCCACACGGGCTACAAGCACGGGCTGTTATTATTAACACCGCGTGTTACTACCCGTTCGGGTTATACGCACTTACGCTAATGTGTAATGGTAGTGGTGATTGTGAGATGAAATGGAGGACCTACAGTTTAACGTGGAATCCGAACCACGGTGGAGGCCTGGCACTCCACATTCACAAGCTGTTATTAATACACGTCTTGTCAGAGGTTAAGGACTGGTTTGGCAATCATATAAATCTTTGCCGGGACCGAGGGTTGAACCCCGGGCCCCAGCATAAAAGTCTGACACTTTACCCCTAGACCACCAGGTCACCTAGCACGTGCTGTTAGTTTCGTTGCTGCTAGTGTTTTTGTAGTAGCTGATTTTGTTATATTTTTTTTTGCTACAATATTTGGAGTAGGCCTATATAGCAATAGGCGTTTGTCTACAATCTCTACATAATTTAGGTCGTTGTTGATTATGCTTATTTAATCATTAATGTGTCTCATGTAACGGTAAAGTTTGATGAGTTAAAATAAACATAGTTTTGATCTAGTTCTTAAATGCATTTTCTTCAAATTCTATTGATTTACCTACCGAGTTTTCACTTTAACCAAATATAGCTAGCTAAGTTATGTAAATGTAAATATATTTTGGTTATGCGTGTGATTGTAATTTTAAATTTGCAAGTTGTTTATGTCACTACTATTGCCATTATTTTCAGTAATATATAATATTTACGAGTTACATTAGTTCAGAAAACATTACTAAATATTCTGTATGTCCTAGATACGAGAGGAGGTCCTAGGCTGATGACAGAATGAGTTACCGTACTGGGTGACATCAACCCTAGTTACGCTACTGAAACCACGTCCTACCACTCGTCCGGGCTATCTGCATATTTCCTCTATCTGGGTTAAAAACAAAGGATACTTAATTTAACGGATAAGTATCCACATTTGTGTTGAGCGTGAGTTGTAAACAATTTAAGGGATAAACCTCCGGCATACTCAGCCAAGATTCGAACCCTGACCTACCCATCACCAGCAAGCAAGACCAATAGAGCTTGACGTCTTAGTCTGATAAATATTTTATACATAGGTTTTGGTGCACGAGAATAGTTTCGAAACCTCGATCAGTGTTCACGCAGTCTCTGATATTACTATCGCAATATACTAGATTGCCAGTGACTGGGAGTCCGGGGTTTAAATCCCGGTCAGCTGTATTGCGGGTTATTTTATATAGATGGTTTACTCTTGTCCCCACACGCAAATGCAGGTACAATATATACATTCTACTTTCTCTATTTGTGCAGTTACAATTCATATAGCCTGAACGGGTGGTAAGACATGCTGGACTTTAAAAAAAATCATAGAAATATTAGAGGTGACATTAAAGGGGGATTTAATTGAAACTTCCGCTAAGTTTTGAAAAGATGTAAAATTATTTACCCCTACTGTTGATTAAAAAATAAGGGAAAGGGATTTGACTGCTATTTCCTGGCAAATTAATAAAATTACAGTCTAATTTTAATAGGTAGAGCCTTATCTGACAATTTTAAAATCTACTAGATCTACTATCATGTATTAATACGTCAAGTCATGTTGTCTGCAACTGTCACTTTTGATAAATACTGACAATACCTATAAAATAACACTAATTATATAGTAACATGTTATTAATGTTGATTGCCATTTTTTTTCTTAAAGGCTTTTCCTTTGAAAATTAGATTGTAGCTTATAAGTATTGTACTGCAGTGGCATAAAAATATTAATATTCTTTTTTTACCCCGCTTACAAAAAGAAGCTAAACAAACTACACAAAATAAGGTGCTGCTAATTGGAAAGTGTAAATATTCTTCTTATGCTCCTACTCTCACTCAACCATACTTTCATCTTAAACAAACACTGCCTGCTGGAATACATTCTTGTTAATGTTTCCAGAGAGCGTTAGATAAAAATAAAGTCTTTATAATAAGTAACAATACTTAGTTTAGTATTGTAAAGTATTTTCCCACTTAAAAAAAAACCCTTCAGCCTCTTTGTTTGTGTTAAACACACACACATTATATATTAATTACGATAATATGGAAGGGATATGGACTAGGAAGGTAGGATTTTACAGGAAATGTACCTCCATTTTCATGATGGGAGAATGTACATCTATTCAGAAAAACACCTCAGTACATTCAATCAGGATTCAAACAGAGATCTTGCCGTCAGAAACAATTATGTCAAAACTATGTGTCCACCGATGTAGGTTAGAATAGAGATTTATATAATATGAATCTAGAAAATATTAAATTATTACAGATCTATAAAATAATTGTACATATATAAAATGAAAATTAACTAATTTGAGGACTGATGAACAGATCAACAATTAAAAATTATTCTTCTTTCTCATAATACTAGTAGTACCATGAGCAGTGGGAATAGCTCCCTTCATGTTCTTATCGTCACTAGAGTCTTACTGGTAGTTCTGTGAACAGTACACCTCACTCCCTCCATGTTCTTATCGTTACTACAGTCTTACTAGTAGTTCTGTGAATAGTAGACCTC
>CABFOW010007714.1:0-22212 GCA_902141385.1 Timema californicum | reverse complement strand
TAGCTAGCTCAAGATAAGGATATGGTGTAATGAGGTACACTGGATAGAGCTAGCTAGAGTTAGGGATATGGTGTAATGAGGTAGACTGGATAGAACTAGCTAAACATAGTGTATATGGCGTACTTTGGTAAGTGCGGCAATGATCTTTCGAGCCACTAACGCCATAGAATAAGTTATGCATTAGAGTTGACGAATAACATAAACATATATACTAATTCAAATGTTATCTAACGAATTTTTTCCACAAGTATTATTCCCCAACCTCCCCCCAAACTATACTAATTTGATTAATATAGTAGGATAAGAATACATAAGGTAGAATTTTGAGAAAATGTACCCGCGTTAGTTTGGAGGTTGAATGGAAATCAGTTTCGGTGCAATTATCCTAAGTAGTTTCGGTCGGGGTTCAAAACACTACCTTTTAGCTACCACCAATAAATACAAGACGCGTTTGATGATTAATCCAATTGCCAACTGATATGTGTTAGGTTTTCTTACTATATTAAAGTTCCTTTGAGCTGGTAGTAAGACGCGAAGCTAAAAAAAAGTTCCTTAAATATTTTACGATATGTTCAAATTATATTATCACTTTTATATTGAGAATGTTTACTATTTATAATAACCGCAATGGTGGGCACGTGGTCTAAACGTCAAACTCATCCAGCCATAGTTGTTTTAATGAAGATATCGAGGATTGAACCTAAGTTGGGTCTATTGACTGGTTTTTTACTAAATGGTGTCCCTCCACGCAAATGCGGGTTCGTTTATATTATAAATTTTACTTCCTTAGTCCAAGCATGATAGTAGGATTAAGGTGGGTATGTAAGGGAAGCGAGGAAAGGTCAGTGTTTTTGCAGTTTTTATACAAAAAACATTTTTTAGGACTAAATAAACCAAATATTGTTTTATTAGAAACATAATTTAACTTTCTATACATGGTGACCTCAACGATGGTTGGACCCGCCTCGGTGGCGTAATTGGCTAACGCGCTTGTCGTGTTGAGCTAGACCGCCAAGGACGGGGAGATCGAGGTTTGAATCTGGATTGGGTGAACTGGGGGTGGTTTTTCCTAAATAGTTTTACACTCTCCCTCCACGCAAATGTGGGCTCACTTCCTCTAAATTCAAGCTTACCAATCCCTAATCCATTAGCGTAATAAGTACTTAAGCGTATAACCCGAACGTGTAGTAAGACGAAATGCTAAATAAAAAAAACAGTAGTTGGATATCTGCCCTGAAATTTAATGACCAAGTTTTGTATTCCTCATAAAGATTATCATCTAATGCCGCTATGTTCATGGCAAGATATTCAACAACTGTTGATACCACCATGGGAAGAAAATTAGACTTTATGTTTCTACTGAAGCAATATATTTTTACTATACAAATTGCAAAAAACATTGACCTTTTCTCACATCTTGTCCCACCTCACATTAAATGCGTAACTCAAACTATGACAGACAATGAAATGTGGTGCAATAATAATATGTATATTATGTTATAATTGTTTTCCAATACTTTGGACGTCCAAAAGATGTTTGTTACCAGAATAAAACTGGAGAATCACAACTATCAGAGCTCTTGTTTACACATTTCAAAAGATCGGTGAAAATAATTGGCTTCTAAAATGCTGATCATTGGCTTAGCTGATTATAAAATAAACACCCGATGATATAATCGGCAATAGGCACTGTCTCAGCTCTAACGCTAATGTTTTACAGCAGTCGTGCGCCCATCCCTCTCGTCTTGGGAACCAACAAAAACCGACGGTCACGGAGTGCGAAGGCTCGGGTGACATCTTATCACCACGCGTTTCTTGACGGACAAGGAGGATTGTGTTCGTGTGTTAACCGGGTTCGAGTGATGACGGCCCAGTGAACGGTGAACGACGATGGTTCCGACGATGATACTCCTGCTCCTTGCCACGACACTGTACAGTCCTCGGGCGGAAGCGACCCGGATGAAGAGGTTGAGGTTAGGAGTGATCGTGCCTCACTCCATGTTCCGTCAGAGACAGTACAAAGGAGCCTTCTTCGCGACGCTCGGGAACTTCCAGAAGGCGAGACCGGCGTATAACTTTGTGTCGAGATACGAGGTCCTACCCGAGGTGGTGATGGTGCGTCCCAAGCTGAGTCCAACAGGTATGATCATAGATCACGAGCACACACTTTAGTCTGACACCTTAGACACGTCGGTATAATACAATTTTCATAGAAAGGGCCTTTTATAAAAATACTAGCATATATTTTGCAGCCAACAATTATATCTTTCTAATATTTTTGTGTGTTATTCTAAAGGTTTTGATAATATAGGACTATATCAAAAGTGATATCTGAATATCATAGGACTTGACATGATTGCGATTATAGTAACACAAAGGCTTAACTATATTCAAAAGCAATTAACTAAAAGGGCTTGAAATATATTTTTTTAGAAGTGCTACACATGTTTCAATAAAGATCAATACGTAGTGAGGATAGTGTTACTTTTAACATCAACAGTTTTTTTTTGTTAGCACCACGTCTTAATACCTGTTCAGTTTATACGCATGTATACTAATTATGCTAATTATTTAGGGATGAAGAAGGTTTACTTTAAAGAAAGTGAAAGTTTAATTCAAAGAAATTATACCAACATTTGCGTGGAGAAGAAAGAGAGTGAAAACCATTCAGAAAAAAACCTCACTATACCCGAATGAGATTCGACTTCCGATGACTGGGAGATCGGGGTTCGAGTCTAACATGAGCGTGACGCCTTATACTATCCATCCACAAAAGTCGGTATATCAAGGGTATTAATGGCTCTAACTAAATGGTGGTAAATGGTAGAGATGAGGAAGGTAATTTAGGGGACGAACATCAGCATTAGAATGGAAAGGTGGATGTCTATACCTCTACGATAAATTACAAAGATAAAAACCACCTCAAAGAGCGAATGGCAAATATTTTAATACCAAATTCTCTGTCACTGGCAATAATAGTACCTTGTGTGCTATTAAATTTTTTATAAATGGTTTCACACTCTCCCTAGACGAAAATGCAAGTATATTTCATCTAAAAAAAATTATACCTTCATATTTAGTAGTCCACAAGGGTAGTTAATGTGAGCATAGTCCAAACGACTTAAGACGCACTGGAGAAATTTATTATTAATGTGTATATGGTATTTAACGTGTGCTTTCTGAACAAAATGATTATATCAACACACGACTTACAAACAACTTAAATCTAGAACAAACACAACACCCAGCCTCCAGTCGTGAATTCATCAACGTTAAAGAGTAAAATCCATTTCACCAATGAATAATTTTTTTTTGACCGTTCTAGGAATCGAATCCGGGACCCCTCAGTAGGAAGACACGCAACCGACTGAGCTAAGGTATCAGCCATTATTACTATTACTAAAATGAAGATTATTCTACATGGTGGGGCCGAGACTATGAGACAATTAGCAACTTAAAAATCATTACTCAAGTGATAAATTAATATTCACTAGCTAAATAAAAGTAAACTGCATTCTACACATTTTCACTTTTAAAGATAGTGTCAATCAAGTGTGCTCCACTGGATGTTAGGCAAACCTCAGCACGTTGCCCATCACTTTCCTCAACATATATTGTCTAATTGTTTCTTCCCCACCCTATACTATTACTTTACAGTATCGGTGACCTGGCGGTCTAGGGGTAAGGTGTCGGACCTCTGTGCTGGGGTCCGGGGTTCAATCTCTTGGTCCCGACACAGATTTATCTGATTGCCAAACCCTTCCTTCACCTCTGACAAGACGTGTATTAATCACAACTTGTGAATATGTGGAGAATGCCTGGCCTCCACCGTGGTTCGGATCCCACGTTAAACTGTAGGTCCTCCATTTCATCTCACGATCACCCTATCATTACACATTAGAGTAAATGTGTATAATCCGAACGGGTAGTAAGAAACGGTGCTAGTAATAATAATAATAATAATAATGTACAGTATCCATGGAAACACAATTGTTGTTATTAGCACCGCGTCTTACTACCCGTTCGGGTTATACGCACTTACGCTAATGTGTAATGTTAGGATGATTGCGAGATGAAATGGAGGACCTACAGTTTAACGTGAAATCCGAACCACGGTGGAGGCCTGGCATTCCCCACATNACAGTTTAACGTGAAATCCGAACCACGGTGGAGGCCTGGCATTCCCCACATTCACAAGATGTCTTGTCAGAGGTGAAGGAAGGGTTTGATGATCAGATAAATTTATGCCGGGACCGGGGATTGAACCCCGGCCGCCAGCATAGAAGTCTGACACCTTACCCCTAGACCACCAGGTCACCATGGAAACACAACAGATCACACTTTCCTCGAAAAGGTTTAAACTCTCCCGATTATAAATTTATACGAATATTACCCACTTTGGTAGCCGCATGGTCTAACACGCTGCTCTATTCTTAGAACGGACTGTCTAAGACGTGGAGATCGGGGTTTGATCACTGTCGGGTGCACTGAGGGTAGTTTTCCCTTAATGATCTTTCACTCTTTCCTCCACGCATATGCATGTGCACTTTCTCTAAATTAAATCTTGCTAATACCATACATATTAGTGTAATTAATACATAGGCATTTCAAACCAAACAAGTAGTAAGACCAGGTGCTAATTAAAATACTAATATTAATCAGTGATGAGAAAAATTTTTTCTTCCTTTAACAAGAGAGGTGAAAAAGGGAATATACGTTTAGTGAAATTAAATATCAATCTCTTTCTCTCTCTCTCTTTAAGCCACTTTCATCCCGTGATACGTCAAATTCCCCAGTTAATACTGTGATTAAAAAGCGAGCTAAATGGAATATGTTGTCTCTCTGGCCAACTCGATGGATTACTCTCTTCTCCCCCGCCCACACCCCCTCTCTCTCGGTCAGTCAAACCGGGATATTTGCCCAGGGGGAGGGGGGGCGTCCAGTAATTGACTCACAGACCGCTGCCCATCTTCGACCTTCTAAAGAAGACACGTGAAGGGACCGTAGAGTTTTCAACCCCCTCACCCCCTCCAAAATACCGGTACATGAATGCTTATTAAAATTAATACTAGACCCACGAGTGGACGAATGGTCTAAGACGCTACTCTCGCAATAGATTAAACTACCGATGATGGGGGAGATAGTGGTTCGATCCTGGTTGGGTGTGCTGAGGGTGGTTTTATACATAAATGGTTCCCCACTATCTCTCCATTCAAATGCGTGTACACTTACTCTAAATCCAACCTTCCTTGTTCCTAACACATTAGCGTAATTAATGTATAGCGTGAATGGATAGTAAGACGCGAGGCTAAAAAACAATTAGCACCACAATTTCCACATTTCTTTTATTTTCAGATTATACGCATAGGTCATTACAGTTGGCCGGATATGTCAGGACATCCTGAGAGAGGGGTTAGGTCATTGGCAAGGTAGTTGTGTGGGTTTGAAATAATACGTAGGTTTACGAATTTTGGTTTATTAGAAGTACTAAGATACAAAATATGGTGTTAAATATAAGAGAAATAAAATAGATGGACGCCCGCGATCGTCGAAGAACTGCTCACTCGTAAAAACCAAGACTGGTGGAACGGCTGACACGACCCCTTACAGAACTCGAACTTGGGACCCTGGGCTCAATGGGTTCTCTCTAGTAGACGTACTACTGATGACCCGTAGATGTTGTCTATTATGGTCAAGCGTCAGGCATCGTAACTGCCTTCGAAATTGATGATACTGTATCAGCCCTGATGAAAACAAAATAAAGACATTTATAGCTCTATCTGACCCCTTTACTCCCCCAAACAGAGCAAAATTGTTATGAGTAGTCAGTATTCCTCTTTAATATTTCTCATTCATTACATTAGATTCGCTTTCAGCTACGTACGTCTAAGAATGTTATGTAAATAAAAACAAACATCCCAACATTGTTCAGGGTTGTGACGCATATGTACTAATTACGATAGTGAGTTAGGCATTAATTAGTTTAAATTTAGAGGAAATGTACCCATATTTTTGTGGAGGGAGAGAATAAAACCATTTAGGAAAAACCACCATTAGCACACCCAACTGAAATTCGTATTCTGATTTTCATGTTATCATCATTCTAGTTTGTTGTAAGATTGACGCCTTAGATCATGCGGCCACCGAAGAAGGTTTTATTGTTATTATTATTATTATTATGATTATATTTTGCACCGCATCTTAGTACTCAATCAAATATATGAATTTAATTTAATAGGTCTATAATATAATATATTTTTGATAGTAATATTTCGTCTCAAACAAAGTGTTGATTGATTTTTATGTGGTAGAATATTTATTTATGTTTATAAAAATTTATTGTAGTGTTTGAACTCTACTTATAAATATATTTTTTATATAAATGATATATTTTTAAAGTTATCCCAAACGCATATGTTTGGAAATGGTTCTAGTTACTCCAAGCCCTGTAATAATTAATAGATTAAATATAGCATATTAATGGGGTATAATGTAGACATTAATATAAGTACAAAAGTAGACGGTAGCATTTATAAATTATTTTTAAATCATTTTGGGGAAGACATGTAATGGAAGACGTGACGACAACTTCCAACTCCCTGAATCCCTGAACCAACTCACTGAACCCCTGCTGCATGTAGTATTTATCTATTTTATTACGTGGAATAATTTCTGCTCTTGTAAAATCTACCGTTGGGGCAAATTAAACATGAACTACTATACGTATATATTTTCCCAATAGATTAGTAAAATCCCTTTTGACAAAGTAAAATCTTTAGATATCGAAAAATCAGGTTATATTTAATTGTATGTCAAAGTTGTGTATCTTATTAATTATTTTCTGTTTCCTATTTAAGAAAATCCATATTTTTTAAAAGTAAATATGTACTCTCTGAATACGTGTTACCCAAGTTTTAGTTCGTTAAATTTTAAATAACAACTTGTCAAAGAATTTTCTATAAATCAAATTCCTCCTAATTAGTAGTATATAGTATGTAAAAAATATGATAGAATTGTCAAAATTCAAAGCAAAAATAAGGGTAAACCACTTACACATATTTACACACACTTCAATATTTCGATGCTCTTATTGTATCTTCCGAGGAAGTAGCAGTGGTAAGACTTATGACTATACGCTAAAAGACATTATGAAAAATTGAAAGGATAATTATAGAAGGAAAATGAAATAAACACAATGGAAGACAAAAGAGTTTATACAAGAAGGCCTTACTAATACTTCTTCCTAAGGGAGATGCTATAAGAGTATTGAAATATTAAATTCGGTTTTAATATATCTTAGTGTTTTTACTTTAATTTGTCCTTTTTTTTTTCAATTCTATCAAAATGCCGTTATTTATTTACACATTATATTTTGCTCAGTGAATTTTATTTCATACACATGATTACTTTATTAAAAGATACAATTTATTATGAAATAATAATTATTATGTGCGTCAATTTTCATATATCATAAATTACCTACCTGTATTTTATAGCTACCAAGAGGACAGACACATCTTTTAAGAAACACAAGGTTGATTTTAAAATGTTTCATATAATTAATTATCAAGTGAATTTAAAGCAACCATTATATGTACCTTTGTGCAGATGAAAGTATAACTTTTTACACTGCTTGCAGCCAACTTTAAGAGAAACTGCGTATAAAGATCAAAGTATAGGGAAAAAACATACGATAGTCATTTCCAACTAGACACGATTTATTTTTTTTAAACGGGGTTTTAAAAATTTAAAAAAAAACTTTTAGGAATAGAAATGTTTGGTTTTTAACTAGTGTTTATTATTTTTATTTATTAGTCACGTATATAGCCGTTGATATAAAATCTAGGGATTTTAATTATTTATATCATAAAATGATCACTTAATTATTTTGATTGAAAATATTTTGAAACATACCTTCGTCAAATCTATAACTCAAATCAAAGATTTTTATTTGTGTATTTCATAAGAATAGCACTTTAAAAGCTAGATTTAAAATATTTCAAATATATTTCTGTGTCAAATAGTTTACACAAAGCAAATATATTTAACTACGTAGACCTTAATTTATAAAATTAGTACAAAAATATTCAAACTTAAAATATTTTAACATATACTTTAAACATATCTAATACTCAATTCAAAGATACCCCTTTCTGCGTTCCCATGGTCTAAAGAGTCATTCCCACAATAGTCTTGACTGCCGATGATGGGGAGATTAACCCGGTCTATTGTATTAAAGCTCGGTTTTCCTAAATAGGTTTCAACTCTCCTTTCGCGCATATGCTAGTACACTTCCTATAATTTCAACTTTTATAATCCCTAACACATTACCATAAATAGTAAGTAGGCACATAACCTGAACAGATGGTAAGATACGGGGTCAAAAAATCGTGATATTCTAATTTTCATTATTTAATTTTGAAAGCAGAAGAGAATACATTAATTCTACTTCTAGCTCTTTGCAAGGTTTAAATTCAATTTAAACTATTCAACTCTGTATGTACTAAGTCTCAAGAGAACTGTTTTATATGTTTAATTACCGTGCCATTCGCAATAAACTAATAGCGAAGCGTAGTTTCAATATAGTTCTTTGAAAGATATATTTAATAGAGCAAAAGTTTTGAATTAAGAATTTAAAGAACATTTCCATTTTAAATATAAACGTGGCAGTGCCTTGCAGGAAATTAGGAAAGGAAGTTTTATCCTTAATTAACTTCATTAACCAACTAGTATCCGTGAGCTCAACCATTAACAAGGTTTAATTTAAACATTTCACAGCAAACACGAATTAAATTCATTTTTTTAATCAAGTCAAATGAGATTGTGGTATACTAAAATATTGTGACGATGCGT
This sequence comes from Timema californicum, assembly GCA_902141385.1. Taxonomy (NCBI): domain Eukaryota; kingdom Metazoa; phylum Arthropoda; class Insecta; order Phasmatodea; family Timematidae; genus Timema; species Timema californicum. The sequence goes on along the minus strand of CABFOW010007714.1, from coordinate 13,359 downwards.
TTATAAGTTATTTATGTTACCGAATGTTTAGTGTACAAACAAACCCCTATATGTAAGGATAAAATTCCAATTATCTCTTGCGAATAAGTATTATAAATTAATTAATAATTAGTTCGGAAGGTGATAAATTTGGAGTCATTTTACTAGCTAAAAGCCTAAAGGATGGAAAAATAGATCTGGTATAGTTCTATCAAATTTATAATAAAATCAAGTTTAGGATTTATCGTTTAAACGTAAATCTACATATTTCAATTAAAAACACACAGGTCAAACGATAATCACAAGGATTTATCAACTCTTATTTTTCCAATAAAACTTTTTAAACTGCCTTGTAGACTTATTTTTTAAATTATATTGAAACACTAGGTGCATTTTAAAACTTTTATTGGGAAAAATTCTATATAATCCTTCCCTCAATTTTCTTGTTATTATTTTTATCGCCGCATCTTAGTACCCGTTCTGGCTGTACGCACTTCTGCTATAATGTGTGATGGAAGGGTGGTTGTGTGATGAAATGGAGAACCTACAGTTTAACGTGGGATCCGAACAATGGTGGAGGCCTGGCACTCCACACAAATTTTATAATTTAAATTTTACTCGTCAAAGACTATAATTAACATATATATTAAGCTTTCGGTGTTTAATTTGAATCATAACGTATATTTTCCGGCTTCACGCTACGGTTAGAACCTTCCAGCTCTATTTACTTCACCAAACCACTCAAGAAATAAATTGATCTGTTATTAATTTTTAACCAAAGAAAAATATTTTATTTACCGACTTATACACAAAACACGGTTTCCATAGTGATGTAAACAAAGAATAATTGTACATATGAGCCACTGCCCAAACATAGGGAAAAGATGGAAAACTCAGTAGTAAAATTGGGTTTTAGTGTTAGATTACTATTATGGCTATATTCTGGACATCTACCTAAACTTTAAAATGAATACTTCTTTGTCAAAATCAGTAAAGCCATTTTCTCGGGATTTTAAATACCGGAAATGTGATTATAATGTATATGCCACAGTGAATGTGATGAGTTTGTAAAGTCACCGGTGATTCTACAAAGCCACGGTTTCACTTGGGGAATGTAAAGAAGTCTTTACTATTTCATATACTCGCAAAACATTTTACAAAATCACCGGTGAGTTTACAAAACTACCATCAACCTCCAGTAAATGTTAATAAGTTACGTCAAGATTAGGTTTGGTTAGGTCAGTTTAGGCTAGTTAGGTGAGTTTAGACAAGCTTAACGTAGCCTATTTTAACTTAGGCTAGGTTAGACTAGGTTAGTTCAGGTAAGTTTAAATTTATGTTCTATTTATTTGTATCCACATACACTAGATATTTTATAAAATCACTGGTAAATTTAGATCAATCCTATGATTTGTTAAATAAACCATCGCTTTCAGGGATTCTATACATTCATTGGCTATTTTACAAAATAACGAGTTTAACGCATTCACATTAACATATATATATATATATATATATATTTACATTTTCTCGGAATTCCAACTACCGGAAACGGGCTTGTAATAGTGGCAATCAGAACATACACAAAAACAAGAAAACAAACCATTTGTTTTCAATTATTAACTGTTTCTGCATTATTTACACAAGAAACTATGAAAATAACCGTTTATATGCTTCTTTATTTTATGGAAGTGGCGTCTATTGTTTACTTAAAAAATTATTTTCAAATGAGAGATTCTAAAATTCTGTGTGCTCTACTGAAATCAAGATGGCGCAACAGCTGAAACAAGGATGGTTGATGACGTCACACAAACCATCAAGGTGGTTGTATTCTACGCTGTTAACAATAAAAAATATTTTGAAATTAATATTTTGTATGGTTCTCTAGGTTATAAAAACATTTATTTTGATGGTCAGTTATAAGAAGATACAGTTGTGAATATAAAACTCTTTTGTTAATTATTTCAGGTACTATAATATATCTTATTGCCACAACTACAAAACAAAAAGCATAATAGTTTTATTAATATATTTTGCTCTTTCAATAAGTTACGAAAACGCCAATCATACAGTAATCCTTGTGGAAGTATTATTAGACTAGTTTACCAATACTATATTATCAATAAAAAGTGTCAAACACATAGTTATTTACAAATAGGTCGAAATTAGTATATCTCAGTCATTGTTTGAAAAAAAAAACTTCTGCTAGCTGTCAGATACCACCCTTACAATCATGGACGTCCTGAAGCAAGCTTATCTTACATGGTTCCAAAATGGCTCTGCTTATAATATAGACACCCGCCTCGGTGGCGTAGTTGGCTAACGCGCTAGTCGTGTTGAGCTCGACCGCTGAGGACGGGGAGATCGAGGTTCAAATCTCGGTCGGGTGAACTGGGGGTGGTTTTCCCTAAATGGTATTCCTCTCTCTCTCCCCACGCAAATGCGGATTCGCTTCCTCTAATTCAATCTTCCCAATTCATAACCCATTAGTGTAATTAGTACTTAAAGCGCATAAACCGAACGGGTAGTAAGACGTGGTGCTAAATATTATAATAATATTGGGCCATAGTGTAATCTGTCAAGATTGTTACCTTTTAAGATAAATGGAATGTATATTTAGTAGAAGCATGTTTCTGCTCAATGATTCCTCCAAACAAGAATCCAACATGATAACTCCCATCTGCTCTAAATTTTGAGCACCCCTGGAACAGGGAAAATTGGAAAATTGTGCATTTATAGTTATAATAAAAACGTTTGTCTGTTTTAATACCCTTTGGTTGTATTTAATCTCTACTACCAGACACATCATTTAATAGTTCACTGTTCACGCATCAGTTGAAACACATATTGCTAATTAGATTCTACTCTATTGCTTTTTTTTAAAAAAAAACCAGTAGATCTAAACAATATTTGTTGCACTGTACAAATACATTCAAACACTAGTATTATTATGAAAATTGAAAAATGACATCTGGACATAGGAATCGAGCCCAGGACATTTGGCTTAGTACGCCAATGCTCTACCACTGTAATAAGCCAACTACCGAGTCGAAGATGGCTGCGTTGTCTGGTAGCTCGTGAATAAAGCCGACGGTTTTCCACACGTCCATCATAGACTCTGCCTTAAAATACGAGTGAAGAATGACCCTGGGCACGGGACAATTCCTGGATATCTCAGTGGATAGAGCATTAGTGTACTGAACCGAAGGTCACGGGTTCAATTCTCGTGTCCAGGTGTCATTTTTCAATGTTCAGAATATGATATCTTTATGGAGAATTCCTCTCTAAAAGCACAAAATAATAGCTTCGGCTATTTGATTCTTAGCTAGTATTGTTACTATTTCATCCTATTTAGGATCGGAATCACATTATCTGATATTTGACTTTGATTATTATGAAATCGCGGTCATTAGTTCGGTCCAAAGCTGGAAATAAATTTTTCACATTTAAAAGCATTAATTTTTAATGGCTTAGGACAGAGATTCCCAACATTTTTTGTTTGGAGTAAATATTAATTAACTCATGCTTTGAATAAATTATTTCAAGCGTGTTTATTGCCTTTTTGTAATTAGTAATTACTATTTACAAATGTTCTTCAGCACTTTAACTTGACTTATCAAAAGTCTTACTAACCTAACTTTTAACATTATTACTAGCATTCTTCTTTTCATCTACTTCGGGTACAAGATTTTATTTTAAATTTTTTTCCCATTATCCAAATATTATGGGCAGACCAATTAGAAAGCATACTTTTGCAAATTCTCGCAGAGTCCCAAACATGGTTTCGGGGAACTCCAGTGTTCTCCGGAACACTGGTTGGGTATTACCGAGTTAGAATTTCCCTCTTCAATGTGGTATTCAAAACCACCTCCTCTGACACATTCTTTAGTCACTCCCTAAGAATTTATCAATATATTATAAATTGTTTACATAGTATCATGTTAACTGGCCCAAGGATGTCCAAAAATTTGAGTTATTTTAACAAGATATATATATTCTAGCTAAAATCAATCCATACCCATTATTTTCTAAATTCATAAATAATTTTATTATTTCTTTTTTGTTTAATCTCACATTGATTTTGAATTGAAGTGTTGGAAATTTCGAAGGAAAAAAAAAACGATATTTTCTTATTTTATTTTGTCATAATCAAACTATATTGTATCGAAATATTATATTAGTAAGAAAAAATCAAAGATGCGCCGGATACTAAATAATATTGTTAAATTTGGGGGAAAAAATATTAGAGTAAAGCAGCTTGGTCAAAAGCTAAATTTTGAAAATATGTTAGATTATTATTTTACATGTCAACTTGATAAAAGTTTTCCAAATTTTTAGAAAAACCTTGATATATTGTATTTAAAATTGATACTATTCTATTACGAGCATATATTCAATAGACAATTTTTCTGCTACACATATTTGTTTGAGTAAGCGTAATAAGCTAATAATGGTATACAATAAATTAATTAAATGTAATAATATATATATATATATATGTCGTAGTCAAATGATAAAACTCATGTTAATGCAATTTACAATGAGCCAGGCTAGTTGGAAAATATTATATTTTCTTATCAGCTTATAGCAATGAGCCCATACAGCTTTAGGATATTAAAAAGTGCACCTTCGTTTGCTCAATCCGCATAGTTGATTCCATGCAATTTTTTTTACAAATATAATTTTCTTGTTTTGTTTGGCTTTTCACGGCATACCATCTGGAATAATTGTATGTACCACAGTTTGGGAACCGCTTCTGTAGACTTTTGAATAAGCCTTCGCTATCTTGGGTATATTGCAATAAGCCTGGAATTAAATAGACTAATTGAGCGAAATAAGGTGAATTACCTTAATAACCTAAATCTGTATGGATGGGTTCATTGCAATAAGCCTAAAAGTTATCCGGCTGATGACCAAATAATATTTTACAATTAGCCTGGCTCATTGTAAATTGACGGCACTTTTCGCAATCAGCTGGATTTTCCAATTCGCCTACGACATGTACACTAATTTTTAAATATAATATAGTCTCCATAGCCTCATCCAACAATATTTTAACTGAGGTAATTCAAAGTTTTGTGTTACCTTGTGTTTGCAGAATGTTCCCATTCAACCTTTTTAATACTCACAAACACACTTAATATGAGTGAGAGTCGGTGACCTGACGGTCTAGGGGTAAAGTTTCAGACCTCTATGCTGGCGGCCGGGGTTCAATCTTCGGTCCCGGCACAGATTTATCTGACTACCAAACCCTTCCTTCACCTCTGACAAGACGTCTTGTGAATGTGAGGAATGCCAGGCCTCCACCATGGTTCGGATTCCACATTAAACTGTAGGTCCTCCATTTCATCTCAAAATCACCCTACCATTACACATTAGCGTAAGTGCGTATAACCCGGACGGGTAGTAAGACGCGGTGCTAATTAATAATAATATCTAGCACCGCGTCTTACTACCCGTTCGGGTTATATGCTTTAAGTACTAATTACGCTAATGGATTAGGAATTAGGAGGGTTGAATTAGAGGAAGTGAACCCACATTTGTGTGGAGGGAGAGTGGAAAACCCTTTAGGAAAATCCACCCCCAGTTCATCCGACCGAGATTCGAACCTCGATCTCCCCATCCTCAGCAGTCGAACTTAACACGACAAGCGCGTTAGCCAACTACGCTACCAAGGCGGGTCACGCCAAATTAAAAGGGCCAATCGTTTTAACCTTTATTCTCCAAGTAAAGGCATAATACGTAGCAAAGGTGTAGCTGAATATGCTTTGTTGTAGTTTTATCACAACAAATTTATAAAAATCTATTATTTATTTCAGATTCCTACACTGTTGATCCCAAATTTATATATTGTAGAATGATTAAAAACCAAACCCATGACATCTTGAGTAAGGCTTGAAGTTTGGTCGATACCAAGTAATTAGATAAAAATATATTTATAAACTACCAGTGGCGTGCCCAGGAATATACTTTTGGGGAACAAACAAAAGGGGAATGATCGTTGCAAACGATGTGTTGAGACCATTAATTCACTGATTTACTCATATTTTGAATTTTAGTAAAATATTTTCAACTACCTATATATATTTTGAACGCCATATTATATTAAAATTTTGCCTGTACATTTGAAACATTCAGTGATTTTTATTATAGTTCTTTAAATGCTTAGAAAATATTATTCTTGCTTTTAGGGATGGTTTAGGAAGGGGGAGGGGAAATTGGTTCCCCCTGTAAGCCTCCCCTCCATCCTTCAATATTGGATGAACCATTAGGGGCTACGCATATAATCTACAAACACAAATACAGATACGCTTATTATCATATCATAAATATATAAATCCCGAGTTTTTCATTTACCACTCAATTGAATTCTGTTGTTGTGAAGTTTATATCTAAGATAACTCTAATTTAAGACTTTCTTTGAAACCTTCTTCCTGTAAGATGAAAAATATTATTTTCAAACTTCCGAGAGGTACTGGCTTTTTATATCATAATGAGGGGGGCGTTTTGTGCTTAGTGTTGTTCGAGAGGACTTCCTTTCATTTATGCTCCGTTTCCTGTGGCTTCATACAAGTCCCTCTGGCAGTGTATGGCGGAAAGTTTCGAGCCTTTTCACCGAAAGTTTCGCTCTTTCAAGTGCGTTTCGAAATCACAGGGATTCAACTCTTCAAACTCTGTGTATGTGTGTGTGTCTTCTTATAAAGAGGTCTCTCAGCAAACATTGACATAAGAGTTATAGAAAGATTTGGTTGATTATTGAGATAAATAATTACATGTTCATTTATCAAAATAAAGATACCAAATAAAAAATAGACTTTTAGCCATTTTGGAACATCTCAAATAGGATTTACGCGTTTTAAGAAAATATTATTAATCAAACAATAAGTTGTTTTTTTTTGCAATTTTAAAGTGTTATTTAAATAATACTACTTCATTATTTTTTAGTAGGAAATATTTAACTTCAATATTCTAAGCTAACTATGTTAGCGTTACGACTTATGAACTAACTTAAACCCGCCTTGGTGGCGTAATTGGCTAGCGCGCTAGTCGTGTTGAGCTCAACCACTGAGGATGGGGAGATCGAGGTTCGAATCTCGGTCGGGTGAACTGGGGGTGGTTTTTCCTAAATGGTTTTCCAATCCCCCGCCATGCACATACGGGTTCACTTCCTCTAATTCATACTTCCCAATTCCTAATTCATTAGTTAAATTAGTATCCACTTAAAGCGTATAACCCGAACGGATAGTAAGACGCAGTTCTAAATAATATTAATAATAAACTAACTTAAATCTAGAGCATACACAACACCCAGCTATTAATTTATCACTGTGAAAAGGGAAACCCATTTTAATCAATTATATATGTTTCAGATATACCAGAAATTGAATCCGAGAACCTTATATTACTATACAGAAATGCCACCGAACGAGATAAGGTGTCGGATTTTATATAATTCAATAATTTACATAACATAGGTTTCCTTTGTTAGTTATATCATGAAGATGAATAAACTACAATGTACTGAACTCTGAGGAGAATTCAAATACTGGTGTGGTGTACAAAACGTGGTTTACCTAAATTATTCTCCCCCCTCCCTCCCTCCACGTAAAATTAGGTACATTTCCTCTCAATTCGACCATACTCATTCCTAACATGTTAGAATAAGTTAATATAATTAATACACATTAAAATAACCAGAATAGGTAGTTAAGACATGGTGCTAAATTCAATTGAAACTGTTCTTTAGAAGTGGGTTAAAGCCTAAATAAAAAGTGTGTTTACATCAAAACTAAATTTTTAGATTTCTAATTTTTCTTAGCACCATCTATTCAGACAAATAGATTAATTTATCACATCAAAAGGCAGAAAATATTCGTTAAAATGCTATACAGCAAGCAACAGCACATGTCCGACTATTTAAAGGCTAGGAAAGAGGTTTTAATATATGTATTATAATTGTAATATTTTGTTTTGTTTGTCCCAACTCCTCTAACGGTGAAGTGGAAAAATATTTCGGTTTTAGTGAACTTTGGAAAACTAAACCAAACGTTTGGGTCCATAGCGGTCGACTATAAGGGGAGTTGACTTTATATTAATATCATGACGCCTTAAGCCCTGTGACCTCTAGTGTGTGTAATTCCAAAACTAAGAAAAAATAATGGTGGCACTTACCAATTTACTTATTTGATTTTTTTAAATACACACCTTGGGGTTTAAATAAGTCAAACCTAATGCCTTAGACCAGGTGTCAACATGGAAATGCATCTTTAAACTCAATTAACCAAGGAATTTTCAATATTCTAAAATAGTAGCTAGGGAAATAGGTTGTGCACCTCAGTCTCTCTCTTTTTTTTTTTTTAACAGTGAACATAGCCCATTAAACAAGACATCGTGACTACCTATTCGGGTAGATATAGATTTAAGAAACAAAGAAATCTAAAACTTTTTATCAAACATATGCTTTTAGAAAGCTTAGTTTCTATTACTACACATATTATGAGCATTAAGCACTACACTGTAATTTCTGGTGTGGAAGATGTCAAATAAAGGACCTTGAAAATAAACTTTGTGTAGTTATTATTTAGGAAAACTAGCGTATGTGAGCATCGTATTTTTTCTACTAATAATATGAGAATTAAATGTCTGCCTTTTGTTTGTGTGTTGCTCAATCAAGCCCACCCAACTGTACCTATTGTTCCGCTGAAATCTTGAATAGATGTAATTTGTATGTCTGGTTAAAATTTAGTCTAATTACAAATTACTTCCACCATCTTGTTTCAAGATAGTGACTAAAAATACATCTTTTTTGGCCTTTTTCTCGGCTGATATTTATTAGATTTTTATAGGTTCAACTTTTAAAGGTTTCTAGATACAATTATATTAGATATTAGTACAATATTGAAAAAAAAAAGTGGCTTTAGCCCAACCAGAGCTCTAGCTCAAACTATGGGAAGTCTGGCAATGGGAGCCATTTAATCAATCATCATATACAACATATTTGTTTGTATATTTATGTGTCTGTGTGTATGTAGGTTGTGTATGGGGCTTGTAACTCAAATCCCAAAAAGACCTTAAAGCTTAAATCAGACAAATATATAAAAAACAAAATATTGTTTGTCTGTTTGTTGCTCAAACACGCCCAAACCAATGTATACTTTAAAAAAATATAGATTAAAAAAACAAACAGAAATGTTGTGGGATTACTCCAAATAGCCATTTCAAATATTTAGGAATTATTGGGGTAAGTGGAGTTTGGTGAAATGGTTGATTTAGAAATTTCTAAAGCTTATGTGGAAAACTACTTTTCACTGAACCTGTTTCAGTGACTGCATGGTTTAAGGCATCACTCTCGCAATAAACTAGACTGCTAATGACAGAGATATCGGAGTCAAATCCAGTCGGGGGAGCAGAGGATTGTTATCCTAGATGATTTTTCACTTTACCGTCACACAAATGCGGGTATACTTCCTCTAAATTCAAACTTCCTTATCCCTGGCTCAATAGCGTTGTGTGTACATAATATGTGTACATCTTAACAGGTACGTGGGGATAAAAAAAATTAGTATTACTGTGGTAGAAGTTTAAAATTTGTGAGACAGGCGGAAGAGCCAACCCAAACACTATTAAAAAAAATTAATTTTAAAATTAACCATCGGAAAAGGAGAGAAAGTGGGCAAAAAATATTTCTCAAACTAGTAGAATAAAATATTCACCATTTGGTAGAAAATTTAAATATTTTAATACATGTAGAGGGATAGCCTTAAAAACCATTAAGAGTCTGATTATGTATGCTCTTTGTTAAACCGCTATAATATTATTTCCCATATGTTTTGTAAAAATGGGTAGCTTATAATTTGTTTTCACATAACTTGTGGTCGATCTTAGGAAAGTAGGCCTACTGCGTTCATCTGTGAACTTAAGGTAAATTAAACAAGTGCACTGAAATTTGAAAGCAGCACAGTGAGTCCGCACATATTTAGTGGTGAAGCTGTTCCCACATGTTCATTTGTGAACTAAAGGTAGATAAACAAGTACACTGAAATTAGAACGCAGTACAGTGAGTTCGCACATATTTAGTGGTACAAGCTGTTCACACACTCGTGAAAAATTAAGAATCTATGTTTACCCATGATGCATTGAAACGTCAAACATAAAAATGTAACTATTACAATAAGTGCAAGTTACTATATTTAAAATAAAATTAGATATTTACTTACTGCCTGGGTTTGATTTTGTCATCGATAAAACTCATGGCTTCCAATAAACTGTATTTTATCATCATTGCTTTGATATACGCCATCTTGAGAATGTGCTTTGGTTATAATTAACGCACGTTTAAATTTTGCGCGTGCGCTGATTGGGTCTTCTTGGCCGGTTTTCTGTAGAAGCGCTGGGAAAGTTGAAATTATCTCTACTCGAGCTGTGCGGGCTAAGTTGGACACGCGGACTTGTTATTGGATTAGAGCTGTCATGTGACCAAACATCAGCACTGCTCTCGTTTTACAGTGGAAGCGTGAATCCACAGTATGTTTATGGTCTGTGATTAATTTCTGGATTCAAAGATGCGAGCGAAGCTTCGGGAAAATTCCGGTGATAAGTAATATGTTATTTATGTTTATTTTTGAATTTTTAAATATATTTTAGGTCTTCTTTGAAGGATGGCCATGACACAAAGAGGAACACAACCAGAATATAGGCACACATTTTTTTAAGTTCATTTCTTTATTGGTCTTGTTAATGAAGATATACTTAAAAAGGTATTCCTCGCTATTTATAATCTCGTGCCGTTTTTTGTTAGCTTTCCTCTTTTTGAAATTATCTCTACTCGAGCTGTGCGGGCTACGTTAGACACGCGGACTTGTTATTGGATTAGAGCTGTCATGTGACCAAATTATCAGCACTGCTTTCGTTTTACATTGGAAGTGTGAATCCACAGTATGTTTATGGTCTGTGATTAATTTCTGGATTCAAAGATGCGAGCGAAGCTTCGGGAAAATTCCGGTTATAAATAATAGGTTATTTATGTTTATTTTTGAATTTTTAAATATATTTTAGGTCTTCTTTGAAGGATGGCCATGACGCAAAGAGGAACACAACCAGAATATAGGCACACAATTTTTTATGTTTATTTCTTTATTGGCCTTGTTAATTAAGATATCCTAAAAAAAAAGTATTCCTCGCTATTTATAATCTCGTGCCATTTTGTTACCTTTCCTCTTAGAACAGAACACATGCAGTGTATATTCGCCACTAGTATTAAAATATGTGTTTGTCCTAGCTACAGTACTTAGAATAATACGTATACAGTATCCAGGTCAGTACATTAATCACACATTGTGACAGGTTTCATATATCGCACAAACACGAGATACTATTTATCGCTTCAGTTGTTTTGCTGGTACATATTTCCCAAGTGTTCTTTCAAAGCAAACATCATTCAAATATGATTTTAGAAATGTATGGGTGTTTTATAGTAATTGGAAGCTAAAAGTAATTTAATCTGAAACACGTAATTTATTTTTGGTTGATGTGTTTAATGTACGTTTTCCTAACGCAAATATTATGCCAGCTTTGCATTGTCAAAAAACAAATAATACAAGTACAATAATAAACTAGTAATAATAATAATAATAATAAAATCCCCTTATAACGCCATATAACCAGCCCTAGAAATTAGGTATGTTTTAAAAGAATAACAAACTGTAAATATCGTCCAGCAACATCACCCGAAGCCAGTCTATAATGGCCTAGACTTGAATGATGTCAGCCATTCAACCCTTAAACAGCAAAGATTGCAATATTAAACAAGTCAAAAAATTGTTTTAAATATATATATGTATGTGGTATAAGAATTTTAGATTCACTATCTGAGCAAAACTTAAATTAACTTAAAGTGAAAAAAAAATCAAACGTTAAAACAAGTAATACTAGTTATTTAAATATTACAGGTCTACCTCGCACTCTCCATGTTATTATCGTTACTAGTCTTAATAGAAGCTCTGTTGACAGTATACATCTCTCTCCATGTTAATCAAGTTACTACAATCTTTATGTTTCTTTAGATAAATTTCTCTTTGAATATATACAGTAGTTGAAACATATCCCAATATTTCTCTTTGGATTTGAAGATGATATTTTTTCTTGGCGATAAAATAGCACAGTAAAAAATTAATACTATATTAATATTACGTTATATTCATAGAGAATACCCATTGTTCACGTAATTAAATACTTCATTCTCACTATGTGTTAGCATTTAAAAAAAATATTCCCTTGGTAATCGATTGATTGCTTAGAATTTTAAATTCAAATCACTTATGAACTATTAAACAAAAAACGTTTTGAGCAGGCACCATTATTGAAACGACTAACCAGATTTTAAAACTATGTTGTGCATACATCGCTCGGCTTAGGTTCAAAGAAAATCCCTTTCAAGTTTCGTTTAAATTAGTTTAGGTATTTGCAGTCATTTTGTAAAAACAAAAAACAAAAACTGCACAGTCATATAGATATTAAGAAATGTTAAATGGTTAAGTTAAAAAAAAGGATCTCACTACACTCAGTAACTAGTTTAGTGCAAAACTCCTCAGTTAGTGTACCCCAAACTGTGGTACTCAACTGGGTTTTATTAGTCGTAAAATAATAGTTGATAATATTTGTCCTCCCTAACTGCGACTTCTTAGTTGCATCATTTGAAGTGCAGTCTCCTGGTGACGTTGGTGGCTAGGCACCAGTCCCGTTGGTTTAGTGGGTGGGGGTAAGGAAGGGAGATGGGGAGAAAACGTATGCTGGTTGTCGGGTGGCGAGGACATGCAAATGATAGCCCTTAGGGCTTAAAGGGAAAATTGGGGTGGGTGGAGGTCGGGTGGTTGGTGAGAGGAGAAGACGAAAAGAGGTAATAGCTACCTCAGGGGTAGGGACATTTGAAGGTGTTGGTACAAAGTCTGGGGGTACAGGTGTGACTGTCGGGGTAGTAAGAGAGGGGCCCTCGGGTGGAGTACTGTTTGACCGGTGATGTTGTCTTCAGGGTCTTCCTTCGGTGAGCTTTTCCAGAGTGGCGGGTGTATACCATCTCGTGGAACTGCCGGTGACGAGGACAAGCCAATGATGAAAGTTGAAGGGTTTAAAGAGGGAGTCACGGCAACGGGGAGTCGTGGCGGGAGATCGGATAGAGTCCCAGCAACGTGAGACGTAAGTCGCAGTGGGAGATAGGATAGAGTCCCGGCAACGTGAGTCGCGGTGGGAGGTAGGCAGGAGTCCCGGCAAAGGGGAGTCGTGGCGAGAGATAGGATAGAGTCCCAGCAACGTGAGTCGCGGTGGGAGGTAGGAACGGTGAAAGAAGAGGGAGTCTAAACAAAATTGCTCTTTAAAATACGACAC
>CABFOW010007713.1:0-22224 GCA_902141385.1 Timema californicum | reverse complement strand
GAAGGTTTTTAATTTTGTATCCTGTATGAATGAGGGAAGTTGTTTTACAAAGGGTTGTAGGTGTGAGATTCTGCCGGGGACCTTCACGTTGTAGGAACTCTTTAATCTGTGTGCTGTGATCTTCAATTGGGTCTTTTGTGGGTGGTCTGTAGATGGAGTGGTCGGATAGCTGACTTTGTACCTCTGTGATGTAGTCAATACGGTTCAAGATGACTGTGGTGGAGCCCTTGTCCGCTGGTAGGATGATGATATCAATGTGGTTTTTTAGTGCTTTGATAGCTTTTTGTTCGTTGGTGTTGAGGTTCCGTTTCAAAGGTAGTGTCTTCGGGAAGAGTGTATCAGCAACATTTGAAAGGAGGTAAGTGATGAACTGTTCCAGAGGGTGTTCAGAGGGTAGTGGCTGGGGGTCCCAGTCTGAAGGTGGCTTGAACTTGTAGAGGGATGGATCTATGGCTTTGTCAGGGCTGGTAGTGTAGGATTTGTTCTGGAAGAAATGTTTAAATCTTAGAGTGCGAGCATAGGAAAGGACATCCTGAACTAGGGAAAAGTGATCAAATTGGAAGTGAGGTGAAAAGGAGAGGCCCTTGGACAGAACATTCATTTCGTGTTTCGAGAGATTGTATTTTGATAAGTTCAGGATGGAACTGCTGACTGGACCATTGGTGGATGTAGTGCCAACTATGTTATTATTGACGGGCTTATTAGAGGGCATTATCTCAATTATTCTTGAGGGAATGGCAAGTGTACAAGTAGTCCTGTTGGGCGGGGGGAGGTTGAATATTGGGGCTAATGAGGGCTTGGCAGCAATCAAAGGAGGATTACTGTATTTGGGTCTGCTTATCTCAGGTGCTGGAAGTGGCGTGGTTTTGGGTGTGAGGATACAAAGTTTAGAAAGTTTTCGGAGATGGTCATTGGCTTTTTTTGCTTGAATCTCTACTGCTGTTTGTAGAATACTGTTCACAAGTTGCATGAGATGAGAAGCGGATAGAAAAACTATTTTGAAAAAGAAGGAAAGTTGTATTGAGTGGTGCAGGGCTAGTTTCTGATTGAATAGGGTTATAGTGAGTTCTCTGGAATGTATTGTGTTAAGGAGAGTGAAGTGTTGTCTTATTGCTGGAGGGATGGCAGACATAGGATATTTTATACAGAGGCCTTTTGGGGTTATCTTCTTCTTCTTCGTGTTTGAAAAGGCAACAATGCCGAAATATTATTTTGTTTGTGTTAAAATGTGTGTCTGACTACTTCTACTCTAGAAGACAGATAAAGGAAGATGTCACCTTAGTGCATTGGATTCTTCTCAAATTTTTCCTCTTTCCCTAGGTGGGCTTCCTTCATCAAATTTATTCTTAATAGTTTATTTCTCCTTTTTCTTTAGTTTTATCAAAATTTAGTTTTAGAAATTATTTGAATTCATACCAAAAATGCTTGATAAAAAATATGCAATTATAATAGTTGTATTAGGCTTAGGTTTTTAAAGCTACGTTGCTTTAAAAACCATACACAACACTTGTTAGACAAAATATTATTTGGTTTTTATATGGAAAACTTACAATTTAAAAATAAATTAATATAAAAAAATTAATATACATTAATTTTCCTTAAAAATTTTTTTACAGAATTTAAATTTAATGTTTATGCTTATGACTTGAACCAAATCAAAAGTTTTTATCACTTTTCCTGACAATTCAAAATTTATTTTTGACATTAGCAACTACATTTAGCGTACTTGAAACAATCAAATTATATATAATTTTAATTGGAATGAATAGGAAGGTTAATTTTAGACTATAATTATAAATCTGAAAAATAAATTAAGTCAGAAGTAGAAAATTACTTTTAAATTTATTCCTGTATCCCGTTCCGTTCTCACGGAAAATAGTTATTTCCTGCTCAAAAACTTCCCAAAGTCAAAATGTCATTCCTGCACAGGATTAATAGAAATATAATTTATATGCGCCATGAGACTTTGAACTCAAGGGTATGGTTTTCTTATTTACATTTATTCGTAAGCGCTACTGTTTTGAAGTATAAATTTAAAATATGTTTACTTTTAAGCTAACACTACTTTCAAAGACAACTTAATATTTTTTATTTTTACTTATTCCCTTCCCTTTTTAATTAAACTCATTATTAGATACATGCAAAAGGTGAGGTTATCTTTAGGGAAAAAGTAGTGATATTATTTACATCAATACCAGACAAATTTGTATTCATTAAAAAAATTATGGCTTAAGTTCAGAAAACGGTTGCATGCTTCTGGATACCCAACAATATATACACCAACATTAGGTTACTAGAAATATGTTGGGCACACAGTAAATAGACTTGTCCCTAAAGGAGTGCTGTATTTAGTACTTATTACACTTGTCCCAAAAGGAGTGCTGTATTTAGTACTTATTACAACACCCCCACAAGTAAATTGTAAAATGCATTTTTCTTACACACTCAAATGAGAACATCAACATTGTGGCCCTATCATTTTCCTTAAGGTTTGTTGTTTTGTCGGATAGAACATTGTTGTATGTTACAAGAAATCTTTGAGTCAACTTTTGCACATGGTAACCAAACTGTCTCTTCACATATGTTTTGCCAATTAATTTTACAAATCCTTCTCCTTGTTTGTATTCAACAAAGCGATTACCTATTCATTGTGTTTCATACTTCCAGACATTCTAGACACTCTCCTCCTTGTATTTTTCTGATATGTATTTACCGCAGGAATACCTGCCATGATACAGTGACCTTACAGAACTAAGATAAAACTGTCTAAATTTTTTGTTCATATTCTGTATTTAACTATCTATTAATATTTTCGGCTAAAAATTAAATATAAATATGCACAAAACATTTCATGCTTAGTAATGTCAAACTCAATATCTAGATTTTTACAATTAGCAATATCGAAATAATCGATTGTCAATCTATGTTTAGACCAAACATGACTGCCTGTCGCAAGGCACGCCTAGCGTGAAATATTATTAAGGCTGAAAACAAAGAATCGATCTCTCGAAATAAAAATTTAAGTACCCTAATGGGTAAAAGTAGAAATAATGATGTTTAATGTTGCCCTAAAAAAAGTCTAAATATCTTTGAAAATACTTATAAATACTGTGATTTGTGTGATAACTTTAAAATATGCAAAAACAGTTACTATCTGTATAAACAGCAGTCTTGGCATAGCGCTATTGCCAGTGTTACCACGCCGAAAATTATTTTGAATAAAGTAGTATTTGCCAAATTACAAAGAAATTTAGTTTATTTAGAAAAAAAACTTGAATTTGTGTGAATTATTGAATTTGTGAGAAGACATCTTGTAAAAACTTGCATTATCACAAACGCAAATTTTCTATGTCCCTATTTATATTTATTATTATTAAGTGTTCTGTCTTTTCAACAGGTCCATAGCCATTGAACTTAGACCACCAATGCACACTGTCCTCAGCCTCCTCCTTCAGCTACCAGAGTTTTTTTTCTTTTCTTTCTTCACGTCTTCCAATATTTGAATCCTCCTTCTTCCTAAGCTCCTCTTCCTCTCAACCTTTTCTTCTATAACATCCAATTTGCTTTGTATTGAAGGAGAACATCCAAAATGGTCCTCTTCCCACCCACTATTCTTAGAACTTCATTTGTCACGTTGCCTGTACACCTCAAATCTTTTCCAGCACCAAATTTCATAGCTCTCCAAGTATTTCTTTTTCATCCTTCTAAGAGGCCAGGTTTCTTCTCCAACTTAGAGACAACAGTTTATATTTATTTTTTTGTTTCAGTTATGTGTTTGCAAGAGTGAGTCCAGTGTGTGCCATTGTGGGTGGCATCATGGCCCAGGAGATTATCAAGGCCGCCTCAAAGCTCCATGAACCTTATGATAACATGTTCTTCTTCAATCCCACCACCAATGGTGGTTTCATTGAGTGTGTGGGAAAGTAACGATAGATTGAGTTCCGAGTGTCTTTAGATATGAAACATTTGACTACATCAACAAGCTATTCACTAAAACTCTGGGGTGTGAGAATAGCATTTTATAAAGAATCATTTTGAAACAAATATTTTATGTTGCAAAATGAATAGTGCTATTTTGGTTCAACTAATTTGTAAGATCCTGCCACAATACATTTGAACGTGGCTCTATAAATTAAGCTCAACAAATCCCATGATTTAGAAATACACTTTTAATTCATCTTAGTGGTGACATTTTTTCTTTTCTCCTAACTCAACCATACTTTTATTTCAAAATGATTTGTAAGATTTTTAAAGTTAAAACTTGACTTTTAAAACCGAAAATGCTGTGTTTGCTGATTAGTGGCACAGGATAAATGATTGGAATTGTAAATTTACTGTCCTTCAAAATCTAGAATAAAAGAATGTTTCTATGGACAATATTGTGTATTCTACCAGCTTTTCAATCATTTACAAATATATTGTTTCAAGTTTTGACTTACTTGAAAAGAGATCTTGTCCATTTGAACTAAAATAAATGAAATAAAAACAGCTTGTTTGACCTTTGATTACATTTGTAAATGAAATAAACACAGCTTGTTTGACCTTTAGTTAAATTTGAACATGTTTGCATGTTATTAATAAGAGAATTTCTCACAAAATCACAACAAAAACCAGAGTTCTAAATGCATTTGTTTACATTGATTTATAAAGGCCACTTAAAAGTGATAAGTGAAATTAATTTTTATGTTCAAGACAGGATTCAGATTTGTTTCATGATTTTGGGTAAGATCAGTAAGTTTTCAATTCCTTGACGGTTTCATAAACTTTTAAAACCAAGGATAAGAAAATGTTAAGTTTAAAGTGAATTTTTGGCTTAAGTGTGTAAAGAAATGAGTATCTTTTCTTACTTAAATATGGATTATTAATATTATTAAAACAGTATAAAACATTCTCTTACTTTGTATTTAATACTTTTATAACATTCATTTAGTGTGAAATTATTTTGAATAGAAGAATAAAAATAATTTCTGTTTGTACTAAGGGCTTATATTTCTAATATTCTGGTTTACTCATCCTTTCGAACATGTTTTGTTACCACCCCTATATTTTATTTTGATTGTCTCATAGTATGCATAAAACACACATTCCTGTGTTGTCATCCCGCAGGGAACAAATGAATTAAACTATATTGGAAAGCTAAGTTTTGGTGCTGGAAATGCTGCTCTCACAGTGTGTTTGACCGCCGAGCCATATAGCTTTGTGGATAGTTTTCCTGCATGTTTGTTCAAGTAAGTTATAAAGGTCTTACTGTTTAGCCACAAGATACCTCCAAAGAAAGGTTGCTCCGCCATTTTGAATATTTTCAGGGATTAAAAATGAAATTTTTTGACTTTTATAAGTTTACCAAATTTCAAGTTTCTAGCTCATCAGGAAATGGGTCAGTCATGTGGCTTTATAGTAGTATAATTAGATGTTGCTGGTTATCTAAAATTAGGGGAGACTAGAGATGGTTCTGTTTTTCACATTTTTGAAAATTTTATTTTACATTTAATTGACAATGACAGAATAAAGTTTCATACTGTATTATTAATGATTATAAATAATGTGTTATAATATTATTGAAGCCCACCCCTTGTCTATTTATTGCAAGTAATTAATCTTTTTGGATTGTCAGTAGTTGCGTAAGAATACAACTGCTATATTCAGTACATAAAAATGGCCTCATCATTAAGGAATAAGTAGTGACATGTTTCACATCTTTTTTGTATGATCACTGAATTAATCATCATCATAATTATTTGAAAATGCATTGTCAGAAACATAATTTTCTTATAAGCGGATGAAAATGTGAATGTTAGTAATATATTTTTGGTAAGCAATAAATTATTGTACGTCCTTAAAAAAAAAAAAGTCGACCATAAGGAAGAACAATTTTCAAGTCCCAATTTTAAAATTCAAAGATATATAATGGTTAAATTATAGCTAAGCAAGTAAATATATTTCAAACTATTCAAGGAAATGCAAATCTTCTCAAATTGTGATATATAAAGTATAAAATAAAATACATAACAAAATTATTCAACTGTTCCCAGCTTGTCGTAGTCATTTAGTTAAATGCATCTTCTTTTCTTTCACCATTTCTTCTCCTGTTCTTAGAAGCAGTATTTTTCCAACATACTTCTCTCCATTAATTTCTCCTTGAGATTCTTTCATTACATGACTATACTATCTCATCCCTACTTCCTCTAATATTTCCTGCACTTCTTGTGCTTCACTATTGCCCGCACAACTTTAATACACTCAAAACTATTTTACTATGTGTATTCAAAATAAATATACAACAATATTGCCAGTTAAGTTTTATTTAGAAATTCTATGGGATTTACATCAAAGTCTCTCATAATGTTGTGTAGTATCCACCAGCGTCCGAAGAACCCAACATCCAGCACCCTATCTGTCATCTCGGTGAAACGAGGTTTGAGGTAATCGCATTGTGACGAATAGATGCCACAGGAACTGGAAAAACATAAGCACTAACCATACATTGGTCCTTTTCAAGTGATAATAGATATACAACTCATTTTGTCAGAAAACTAATTAGTCTTCAATGAGGTAGGACACTATTTCTGTCTTTACGGAGTTTTCCAACCAAGGTTTAGTACCTGTTTGGATCACACACACACTAATTACAATGAATAGGGAAGTGGAAGTAGAATTTTAGAGGAAATGTACCTGGATTTTCACAGCAGAGTGGGAAGGGATTTAGGAAAACCACCCTCAGTACACTTGACCAGGATCTGAACCTCGATCTTGCGGTCATGGCCAATATAGAATAGCATGAGAGGGTCATTCCATGTCAGTTAATTAACATTTTGATAAAATTTTGGCACATAGAATCTTTGAATGGTTTTTTGATATTTTAAATTTTAAGACAATCTATCCAATTCTTTTCAAGCTATGGGGAGCTAAATATCATTAAATTGTTCTAGAAATTAATTATTTATGGGAGAGAAGCCACAACTCAAGTACCCTGATGTTAAAACAGTCTCCAGAATGTTTAAAAGGTAACAACATTGTTGAATCAATAAAACTCAAATTATTTATAAACCAAATGTATTTCAATATTCCTAAACACTCACCTGTCGAAATTATCAAGCCACATGACCGAGAGGATCCCAAGGCTGATATTCCGTACCACCCCAACATCATAGTACTTCTCCACTTGGTCTAGGTAGCGACTAGCGCGAGGGTTGCGGATGGGTTCACCCACTAATGTCATGTCGTTGGAGTAAATGAGTAGCTGGTCTCGGTACTTGAGCTCATCTGGAGTGGTGCTAGCACAGTAGCCCAGTATTCCCACTCCTGCACATTTAATGTTATGAGCTTAAGTGTGTTTAAAGTTGGGACTCAAATTGAGCTTAGTTTGATACCCAAAGGAAATCCTAGTGTACCCATTAGTTTGGAAAACAAATTAATGTTGATGCAAGTTGAAATATAATACTTAGGTACACTCAAATTACAACATTTTATTATTTTAAAAACATATTAATAACATTTTTATTTTTGTGTAAACTGTACATAATGTTCCAGAATAAAATGGTCAACTCTGGTTATAATGAACCTCTATGGACTCTGATATTTTGTTCATTATGTCCGAAGTTCACTAAAACAGATTTATTTTAACCTGAAATTAATGGGTTAGTGACAAAACACAATAAAAGTTCAAATATAATCGCTCTTTATTGAAATCTATTATTATTATTATTTAGCACCGCGTCTTACTACCCGTTCGGGTTATATGCACTTACGCTAATGTGCAATGGTAGGGTGATTGTGAGATGAAATGGAGAACCTACAGTTTAACGTGAAATCCAAACCACGGTGGAGGCCTGGCATTCCCCTTGAAATCTATTAACGAAATCGGTACTGTTTATTGTATACTGTTTTAATATCTTTTACACATCCTTATCTGGAGTCTGTGCTTTTTCCACACTTGATTCCACACTAGCCGTGCATTCAAAAAATTAAACTAAGTAGAAAAGTATAATTCTTTGAGTTTCATATACCCTCTCGAAGAAAGGGATTGGTGAAAACCATCATTAAATGGCCACAGACTGTATGCCATTCACTGTCCTATAACTTCTATCATATTAATACAACTCAGAAAAGTGTCTTCCTTTACTTGCCGCAGACAAGGGTATTAAAACTTAAGCCATGTTTTTAAAGAATTATGTTGTTACAATGACATTTCTATTGAAATGCATGTGGGTTGGGACCAATGAATTAGGTCACTGTAGCCGAATGTTCACTACAACCGAGTTCACTAAAAACCAGAATTGGCTGTACTTAACAAAACTTTGTAAATAGCAATTGTTTGCATTTTTATTTGATCATACGTATTAACCAATAATTTATCCATGTGATACAAATGAGGAGGCTAGTTCAAAGGATATGTACCTACATTAGTATGGAATGGTGTTGGGGAAAATCCTTCACATTGCACCCAGTCAAGAATAAAACTTTGACTTCACATCAGCAGTAATCCTGGCTATTGTGGGCCTGAAGCTTTACATTGACTAATGGTGCAGATATTTCTTAAGCACATTAACAAATACAATGAGAGAATTTAGACTCAAGAACGTTGCCTACCTGTAAATATTGCCAAGGTTTTTTTCGGCTTTTTCTTAGATTTGCTGTAAGTTTCAACGGCAACTTCTTTATAGTCCAGGTACAAGTTCTTCCAATACAGAGCTAAAACAAGCACGATTGTGAATTAATGACACAATGGCTTTTATTTTGGTCATGAAAATAATCCTCTATGCTTGTGTAAAGTTTATTTGATGAAACTGATGAACAAAGCTGGCTTCTTTTGTCTTTATAGGGGTTGACCCCAATGATGCAACCCCTTGATAACCTACAAACATTCAAATCCAAGATTTTAATTACACTAATGCGGTAGGTAGAATTGAAAGGAAATGTACCTTTATTAGCAAGGAGGGGGAGTAAACTGCTAAAGAAAAATTACCTCCAGTAAAGTCGGCCGGGATTCAAAATTTGACCTGTTACAGATAAACCAAATAAAATCATGACATTAAGCCTGCATTCCCATTGTTGCTTGTTTCAAATATAAATTGCGTGTATATTATAATGATGGAATAACGGTCACAAAAGAGAATCAACGAGCTTAGTGGGTATTTTGGAAGTCACGCTAGAAGTGCCCAGACACACACAAAACTAACTCAGCGAGCATTTGTCAGAATTGAATGGCGAAAAAGAACCTAGGCAGTAACTTTATATTGTTTTAAATAATTTCATACTGTCACATTTGTTTGAAAGTGGTCTCTTTCTATATATTATAATCACTTTAAAACAACAATATATAGTATTTAACCTCAACAAACATTGTGACCACAAATAAGGTCAAGATCCCTAGTTTGGAAACTTTTATGTTTGTATTTAGTTATTTATTTATTTGACTATAAGGTATACAATACATGATTGAATATAAACAAAAAGCCTATTCTCCTTCTCTGCATACATTTATATGGATCACAATATTTCACAACCGCTGAGCTAGTCATGTGACTCAACTACTCTAGTCAAATATATAATCTATATATTTAACATTTTATAATATACAACAGAAACCCCTGGTAGAGAGTTCATCTCTACACAATAATGCCAGTGTGCCAAATGACACAATAATTAATTCTAGGCCAAACACAACCCAAGACTGTTTTTTTTCCAGTCACCGATCACCGCATCTTACTACCACAAGGCTGTTAATATATCAAAACATGAAAATGTTATCACTGCAAGGAATCAAACCTAAAACTCTTATCCTGAGAATATGGTAGGCTAAATAATTTTCATCCCATAAAACTATCAAACTTTTATATGAATATGTGCATTTGTAATATGAAGTTAGCTTTGATGAAATTACAAGTAGTTTACTATTCTGCCTTGTACAGTAGGCCTACTCTAAACTTGAATACATTTCTTTGTTCATGGATTGCGTACATGTCTTGTATTTATAATGGATTGAGCATTGGACATGACACGATCCTTTTAAGATCGCCATTAGTGGTATTTTAACTTTTTAAATTTAATAAATAGCTTAGCTCTACTTATAGTGGATACACAACTTACAAACAAGAAGGGATAAAATGGGGAGAGTAATACATGAAGTGGGTGATACTTTCATCTTTTTCCATGGCATTATGAGGAATTAAATATTTCTCACCATCTACGCAACAAAAGCAAATTTCTAATGATAATAAAATTAATAGTGTAGAATAATTGTAGACAATTTAAAAAATTACAGTAAAAGACAGCTTTTACTGCAAGATATTTCAGGATCCCAGAATTTAATGAAAAATATGTTGATGTTTAGGTTGTGTTCAGGTACAGAATGGTTTAAAATAATACAAATGTTAAGTATTGTGTATTAAAATATTTGTGACGTTCTTTTCAATATCTACATTCTAAAAATAAACATTCTTCTGTGATTTTCTTTTCCATTTTTTAAAATTAGGTAGAATTATTTAAAATGTTAATTCGGTTTTAATTGTAAATTTGCTTTTGTTTATGTGTGTAGATGATGTGTAGGCACATTTTTGTATCACTGTATTTTACTCAAGATACCAAATCACTAAAAATTTAATAGGCCTACTTAACTATCATTACCTACTTATCAGGAAAAGGTGAAACAAATTATAATCATATTTATATGAATTCATTTTACAACAAGTCCAAACACAAATATACTAGACCAACACAGTTTGATCCATAAATTACACCAAAAGACAAATTATTAGCGAATGAAACGGTAGCAAGTCTAGCAGAAGGTTAGGTTAAGCTAGGTTTAAAAGTAACCTTAATATAGTTTATATATTATTCTGTCAGCCTTAAAGTATATTAATATTCGTCTTTCAGTAGATGAGTTTTGTCTTGTGTTTCTGTTTTCAGTTCTGTTCTATTACAGCCTTGTGCGAGTTTACTGGAGGTAAATTGTTAAATGGGTATTGAATGTTTTTGTTTGGATAAGAAAATTATAGGCTATTCATCCATTTTCAAGAAATTGTTTTGTTGTGAAAGAAAGCAGTGTGGCCGCTGCACAACATTATTGCACATTAATCAGCTCCATAATATATGTATCGCAAAGCTTATATTGTACAATTATAGAATTGTCGTTGATATATTTTGTTTCTGCATCACTAAGGTGAGAGGTTTTGAATTTTTCACTATAGAATAACAAAGTTTTTAAATAACTTTGAATCTATTATTGGATTACTGGCATTTTTATGAGTATAATGCTAGTACCATATCCTACATTTTGTGATTTTAAGGTTTTTATAGAAAAAAATTGCCAAAAAGGTACAGTGCCTAGGTTTAGTCCCAGATTTAATTGTTCATAATAACTTATAAGGAAAAAATTAAAGATACCACCCTCTTTGTGTAATATTTCAAAAATGTGTATAAAGTCAAATCTGGTAAAATGTTAATATTTAATTTGAGAACATTTTATTTAAAAATATACAAAGGTTGAATCTGAAAATACCTACCTATGTTAACAGCTAAAACTCAATAAATTTTAGTTTAAATAATAACAAAGATTGTCAAAATATAATAAAGCCTTCTTCAGTGGCAACAGTATTAGAGATGATAAATTACCAGTGGACATATTAGGCTACATTG
Source organism: Timema californicum (assembly GCA_902141385.1). Taxonomy (NCBI): domain Eukaryota; kingdom Metazoa; phylum Arthropoda; class Insecta; order Phasmatodea; family Timematidae; genus Timema; species Timema californicum. The sequence continues at coordinate 10,587 of CABFOW010007713.1, read as the reverse complement.
AGGAGCCTACTGATAGTTCAGTTCGTAAAAGTGGCATTTTGGACGGAATCGTATATAATGGTCGATATGTTGTTTCAAAACATAGGTTATAAAGTGACTGCAAGGGAAAAATTACTAAAAACTAGCACATTAAGCTACAAAACCCACCCCATTTTCCAATTATTGTGCCGTTGTATTTTTCTGATAAAGACACAAAATATTCTCCTGGCGTTTTCAATACAGCTTTAAATTTGGCTGCAGCTCCTCTGGCTATTGCCATTTTGCTTGGGTAATTGTTAACACAGATCAATTGAGATTGTTAATGAATAGTTTATTATCAGTGATGGTTTAAATAAATAAGCGTGGTTGCAACCACATAACGCATCACATTACATTTGGCTCTGTTGCAACAAATATATTATTCTCTCTCTCCATGGAACAACCAACTAATCTATATATCCTCTATCTATGCCACTAATACTGGACGATGGACATGCTTTAGGTTAAAAAACAGGCAAAAATACAAAGAGCTAGTAGTGATGCGATACCTACCGGCGAGGTGTGTAAACGACAATTAAATTAAAATATCAGCAATTTAAAATAATATAATACATTTACAGAATATATTTGAAAAGTGATAGTTTTACAATTAGGCTGGGTTTATAATAATGCATAACGCTAACAGATAGTGTGTGAGACGTTGAACTATTTTCAATACTAGAGTTTATAAACGATACATAATGTATAGTGCATAGTGCATAAAATCGATTTTACTTTAAGTTCTATACGTTTTGTGTAGTATAGATCATAATTAAACTCTAGACTATCTGCTAATGAGAATGCGAGGAGAGGCTATAGCCAATTTAACACCAGTGTACATAGAATCGAGAATTAACTTCTCTGTTAAGTATTAAATGTCATTTAGTAGTCATTGGTTCTTGTTTGTTACTGATACTAATACATTTTCTTAGTTTCAGAGTCAATGACTACGATTTTTTATTAATATTCAAAATAAAGGATAAATATTACATTTTTTATTTTGTTACTGAACAATGGATCTACCATAGTAAGTGGCGGCTCGTAAAGCAAGGCCGTGGGGTGCCGCTTTCCCTGCAAAATAAAGCAAAAGAAGAAACAAAAAATATTTTGAAAGCAACACTAATTTTATCATAATATACATAATGAAAACCATAAATGAATAACATATGTTTCATTACATAACTTTCCCATTTTGTTGGGGAAATTAGTAAGACCGTAATCATATTAACCCGAGAGAGCAAGTGCACCTACTAGTAAAATTGCTGTAACAGATGCTCGCCGTTACGCTGTGGATGTGGGGTAGCTGATCGCCCCACCAAAGTCCTGAATTTATCACAGGGTGATGCCATGAGAGCCTGACATCACTGCTGTTTTCTAAGCAGTCGTTTACTAAGTTTTGTAGACTCTGTTAGGGAGAGTCCCTACTACATGTAGTCAACAAATTTATCACGCAGATATGCGCTGGAGCCACTATATAAAATTGCCTATTGCGTTTAATATTAGACAAGAGAGCAGCTTTAGAACATGTATAAGAGTAAGAAACACAAACTAGATGGAATTTTCAATCCAGGATAATACAAACAGTCTTCAATAATAAATACGATACTCTGGAATGCTTTTAAAATATAAAGACAGGCGTTCCGAAAATAGATAACTCAGGAACGATAACATTGGCTGCTGGGTTTGTTACCTGGTGTTACGTTTGAGCAAGCCTGTTAACTCCATAAAGCCAAGGGATTAGTTCAAGAACTCGTGCTAGTGGCCAGTTGATACTTTTTCTGCTGTTTGACCTCACCCAAACAACATCTCCTGCCTTCAAATTTACTAACATTTGTTTGGGGTGTTTCTTTTACAAGAGAAGTCCTAAATATTCTTGTCAAAATTGGGCTTGCAGATTTTCTCGTAACTTTTAGAAATATTGGGATGAGACTCCTTTTAGCTGCCATGTAAAAGTCAGAAAACCTATCGCTTGAAGGTCTTGGAGGAACATAAAGGGCTATGAGGAAACTAGGTCATCTGCATCTAAAGTAAGGTTTGCTATAAGTCATGAACTAACAATTTCCTTACACTCACACAGCAATGTCAATATATTTTTTATAAGTCAGGCTCGTATTTATTATTAATCTTCTTAACAGCTGATATAAAATTCGAAATATTCTATGACACCAACTATTCCATCATGTATAGTTGAATTTCCAGGAGATCCTCTTTGCAGTGCTGTTTCGTTTCACTTCCTCTCAATCTATATTTTTGAACAAATTGTTCACGCCAACAAAATTTGTCACATTATCATTATACATGACGATGGATCTTCCACGTAGAGCTATAAATCACAGAAAAGATTGGCAGAAACTTTCTGCGGATGAAGATGTAACCAGCTCCAAATGAACTGCTCTATATACGACCCATGTGAACAGACTAAGTCAGCTTTTGATGTTTCATTTGAGATAGATTGGACTAGCAAGGCCTACTTCACTAATCTCAAGCACAGCCACATCCAAGTCGATTCTCAGGCAAAGGTGCTGTGATAGGCTTTAAACATTTTCCTTAGTGTCATCGACATTTTACACATTTATAAATAATACATTTTACTGCCCTCCTGCCACTAATAATCCAAAACCGTTCTCTCCACATAAAACGATCTTAATACCAGCATGGTACGGTATAATATGTTCATCCCAAATCAGTCGCTGGACTATTGAATGAATGATGAATAAAATTATGAAATAATATTTATCTGGTCTTAGTACAGCTTTTGCCCTCATTCTCAACATTCCATCGTCATCTTCATAAACAATAAGAGATTCAAGCCATTTATCATTCAAACCTTGAAACGGTTCAGTTTGAACATTTTTACTTCCGTTAACAACAGTTCCTCAACATTTAGTTCTCCACCAAATCTAACTTCAGTAGCGGCCCTTCTGTTGGTATTATAGTAAATCAAAGCGCCCATGCAAAAAACCTTATGGTTTTCTCAAGTTTAGAGAAACGACGCAAGAAAATTACAGCAGAATATGCACCTTTAGATGCTTCACAAAACACATGGGTGATGCATTTTTCTTTACTTCTCAGCCAAAGAGGAATTTGTAGCTCCTCCAATCATAATAAGTCCTCTATCCATATAGAGATGGTTTTTTTCCAACTTTAGATCCTGTACCGTGGCTACAGACTGACCCGTCACCAATAACACTTTTCTACTTACCCTATTCACCAGAAAAGCCGAAGTCTCGTTCAAGATCAACAATCACGCCACTGAAAGACCTTGATGTACGTACTGCATGAAAACTGTGAATAGGAGTTCAGCCACGTCCTCACCTCTTCTCTGAACTAAGACATTCGTCCGAAGCGCGCATGCGTGTGAGTGCAGTTCTAAATAGATATCAGTGGCTCAGGCGTCCGTTGCTACCCCCCACCGCCCGTTGCTATGCGAGTCTCAACTGCGCTGTGAAAGTGTTGCGCCTTGTGATTGGACGCTAATGAAGACATGATGATGTAACTTTTCCCTACCTAGTTTCCCCGCTGGGAAGAATCGAATATAAGCTTGTGACCCATAATGAACATTACTCTTTGATGCTGGTTAGGAATAGAGATTACTTGGGCGCATTGTAGGCCCCTAGGATCGTCTTAAAATGTAAGCTATTGTTATTGACAGAAATTAATCGTCGACCATGAACATTGCGTATGTCAGGTCGAGGTTCGAAGCTTGGAGGAGTTTAGGTGGTTTAATGTAAATAAGGGAAATTGATCTTCGACCATGGACTTTGCATATTTCAGGTCATGGTTCGAAGCTTGGAGGAGTTTATGAGATTTAGTGTAAATAAGGGAAATTATTCTAGGACCATAAATATGGTATATTTAAGGTCAGGGTTTAAATCTTGGAGAAGTTTAGGAAATTCGTTTCTAAATAAGAGAAGTTTAACCTTGGCCATAAACATTGTAGATTCTAGGTCATGGTTTAAATCCCGGAGGATTTTAAGGAATGTATTGTAAAAGAAGGGGATTAGACTTTGACCATTATCTTTCTGTATTCAGGTCAGGGTTGGAATCATGGTCATAACAAGTCAATATATCTGTAGTTATTAAGTGTTAGGTTTTATTTATATTGTTTTAGTCTGATGACGTTATGTCACTTAGGTTTGTTTACTAGCTCATGGGATATATTAAGTTTTAGGATACTTATATTGATACAGTCGGATGACTTTATGTCATATAGTTGTTTACTAGCTCATGGGAAATGTTAACGTTTAGATTATTTTTATTATTTACAGTCAGATGATTCCAATGTTATATGACATGACTACTATGTTCGAGACCTATTAAATGTCAGTTTCATGGGAAATATTAACTCACGGTTTCGAGAACTTTATATTCTTATGGGAAGATATATTATTTGTATACCTTTATAGTTTTTATTAGGGACAATTTCCCTGTTTATGTCAGATAATAATATCCTGTTTTGTATCGTTATTTATGAAGAGAATTACTTTATCATTCTTATCTTATTATTGATATCAATCAAAGTTAGATATACGAAATTGTACAAGTTATTCAATGCTGAGTATTATCAAAATAAACGAGCCCTTGGGCTGTATTTGTAAACATTCGCTTGTTCTTGTCTGAACCCAGACTACCTTTTGGTTATGTCCATTAGATTTAGCCATAGCTTCTCTGGTAAGACAAGGCTGTTCTTGGGCTTGCTGAAGCAGGATGACATGGGCCCTCTGTGATTACCCTTTTTTTGTAATTTAAAACCTCGCTCTCTGTGGTGACTGGTTGGACTTAGGCCATTCGGCTAAGGGACGGTCCCCACAGAGGGCGTAATGGTTGAATCCAACTTACTGTTCCAAGCTAGCTTTATATCACATTTGATGTGACTCGAAGAATCATTTTCGCTCGAATACTCACAGGAGTAACAACACCAATGGGATCAAACAAATGCTGTACTAGTGAAAGTAGTTGCCTTTTTGTCACATTTTAAACCTATTCCTTCTTAAAACATTTAAAGTTCAGCTGTAAAACATTTTCTTTACGATACCACATAAGTAAAAGTATGTTGGAGGCAGGTCCTTCATTTTCTGTATGTATCCACCAGCAGCCATCACAACTTTTGTTTCCGAAATGGATTATTCCAGTGCCTTATTTGTTTTGACACTCGTCCCCACATTGTCCACATCGAAACTTTTCTTCAATCGTCTGATGAAAAAATATTCTTTTCCTCGTATATTTTCCTGAATCTGTAAATGACGATTTTAATACTACCCCCGCTACTCTCCCCTAAAGAAAATAATTACAATTAATTTCATAAACGAACCTGGTATGTTGAAAAACTGTCATAATTTCACTGTTTATGTCCCAACACAGAAACCTTAAACCATCTGGATGTGCCTTGATTTTCAGGAATGCTTGACGAAAATCTGTTGAAATCCCAAACTTATCGGAACCTAAGAAGTATGGCAGGAATTTTCTCAATCAAATTAAGCCCTTACCGACCTCGGTGGCGTACTGGTTTCGTGTTAAGCTAGACTGCCGAGAATGGGGAGATCGAGTTTCGAATCCTGGTCGGGTGAACTGGGGTGGTTTTTCCTAAATGGTTTTCCGCTCTACCTCCACGCAAATGCGGGTTAACTTCCTCTAAATTCAAACTTCCCAATTTCTAATCCATTAGCGTAATTAGTATTTAAGCGTACAACCCGAACGGGTAATAAGATGCGGTGCTAAATAAAACAAATTAAGCCCTTCATAAAGACATTCATTAAGTGATGGTACCCCTGTTTCCTTAGCCGACGCATCAAACACAGTTTGTATTCTCGTTTTTAGGCTCGACTCTTCACGACAGGCTGATGAGTCAATTAGTGAGATGTATCACTGTGTACTGTGTACATCTGATAGTGACACTAGTGAGATTTATTTTATTATTCCTGCTCTCTGCCAGTCCCGCAGAACTTGATCATACTCTTCACACAGTATTTTGGATTTGATACCTTTAGCTCTACTGTGTCGATGCCTTCGTTACATATTAAGATTGCAGGCCAAGAAACAACAGTTATCCTGCCAGGGTAGGTTGACTTCATAATGCAAATCATCCTTTGCAAATAATTTTTTTTGAAAGTGTCTAATTATATCCTGTTGTATTTCAACCCTGCTTTTCTGTTCACTAGGTACGGTATTTCAAAATACCTCCAGACTCCACAGCTCTTCAATACAAGTATCCGTGATAAACAAACTAGTAACAACTGATGCTAAACTGGAGTAATATATGTTGTCGTTTTGTACCTTGCCCATTTGTGTCTAAAACAGTTTTGTTTTGACATCAGTCACTTCACAAGTCAAAATGTGCGTGTGACCAGAGAAAAGCCTCCCAATTGTGTTTGCACCTAACAAGACCTCAATACGACCCCTACGATCTTCATACCCGTTGCCTGCTTCTCATAGCTCTTGTAGATATGTGCCTTGAGGAAGTGTGTTGTAACTTGTAATAACATATTGCCCTATGGCTTCTAGAGTGCACTGAAACGAATTAGTAAGCCCTCTAATATTTACTTGAAAACAATTATGGCAATGCTCTTTATTGATTCTACCTTCCAAATGAGATTGTCTTACTGTCTCTCTTTTAAGCACAATATAACCTGGCTTCGCGGTGGTTTGCAAAAGATGTGACCTTTAAGACCCTGTGTCTAACATTTCCCATCAATAACTTCTCCATAAGGTTCTTTAAGCTTGACAGCGAGCGTCTATAATAGCACTTCAGAGGAGCTCACAGAACTATTGACAACATTTATACCACCAGAGGATCCTTGTATCTTCTCTATATTTATCAACGAAAAACACATAAAGGTGATATGACGTTTCCCACATACCACACATTCTATCTATAGCCTACATTTATTTGCCTGATGGCCAACCTGGAGACAAATGAATCATTCCCATTTTGCCTTTAACACCCTCTATCTTTCATTGACATCTTTTGAGCAAGCATACACTCACTACTAGCATGAGATTTATTACAGAAAATACATAAATGATTAATCCTATCTGTTTTAACAAAGAGTTCAGTAGTTGTAGTTATATTATCTTCCTCTTTAGTAAAACTTTTACCCCTGGGTTTGTGCTCTCGCTCTTGAATAGCAAAACCAGATATTGCCATGGAAACCATTTGATCAGCTTCTAGATTTTTTCTGATGAATTTTAATAGTTTCTCCAACCAGCCATGTGGTGTGGATTCATTTACTTTGCATCTGGATGCCCTCACTGCCCTCTCAGGTAAACTATTCTCTACTAGTGGGAACAAGAGTGGTGAATATTTTTCGATAGTTATTCCTAAGGTCTCAAGAGATCTTAAAGATGACTAACTGATCTTTTACTACCTGGATTGTAGGAGTCTTAAGAGCATTGTTGATAACTAACTTCAGTAGTTCCCTATTATAAACTTCTTCTAGAAGGTCTTCTTATTCAAAATGGCTTTTTAAACTTTCAATAACTTGTACTTCTGTTTGGTTGGAGGAATAATTTTGACCAAATCTCTTACCTTGGAATCTATTACAGTCACCTGCATTAAATATTAGGTTTTATCATGGTCATTCATAACTGGATCTTCGTGGATTTTTCAAAACTGGTATAACTTACTTGGACAACCTTTACTTCCAATTTGTGTTCAAGACCCGAACTTTCCAATATATTATCGAACATCTTTTTATCCAAGCATCTTAAGTTTTCGGGCTTCTTTTCTGTCAACACCAATTGAGTTTCTACTTGATTTTTATCCACTTTTTCTGATTAATTTAAATCAGCCTCTATCTTGTTTACCACTATTGTAAACACGGACTGAAGTACATCTATTTCTTTACCCTATAAATAAAGCCATTATCATGTAACGGTCGCCAGATGTTTCGTTTCAGAATAAAATACCCGAATCATAGATAAAACTCGAATGATTTATTAGCGAGAGAATAATATCGAAACAACTTAAAGAGAATAAAGATCTCAAGTCCTTTATATTACTGAAAATTACACAAATCCAACATTGAGTACAATATTAACAAAACAAAAACTGTTTTAAAATAACACATACCAAGAGAATAATAATAATACATAATTATATAACGTTTTCAAATATACATATGTATATATTTATTTCTTTTAGTGAAATTTATGAGGGGTGATCACCAGTGTTCTTATTGTTTAAAAATGTATATTCTGATTAATTTTGAAGTATTCTATCTCACTCAATATGTAATCTGTAGTGCGATTGATGATCTACTGTATGCATTAAAAATATGATGTGTCCTCTTAACCTATTGTACAAAATAATATTGTAACCAACAATATCAATAATTGATATTGTAGATTACAATATTACAATATTATCTAAACTATATTTTCGAAATTGTGTAGTTGTAGCAATAATTAATATTATATATTTCACATATACCCTGACCAAACTATTTAATAATAATAGTAATAATAATAATAAGCAAAAACCCTTTTACTTTTACTCCTATACTGTCCACGCTCGTCAAAACAGCTCTTCACACCGAGCTGTGTAGATCACAGCACCATCGCTTTCACAGTAAATAGTACGAGTTGTCCAATATTAAAAAAGGTTTTGTCATTACATGTATACGGTTAATAATAACTTATTTGGTTTTTCACTGCGTTGGACTAAACTATCGTCGTTTGGAGTTTGTGTTGATAATCAGGTAGGTTAATTAATTAATTAATTAAAACTTGTCTTTAAACTTGTGGTTTGATTTGTTAGTAAACATTCTTAAAGAATGAATCGAATTGTCTTCACGAGGTTTGATAAATTCGACTCGGCGTTAACATATTATTCTCTACCACTACAACAATGAATATTTAAATATGTTACAATAATAGATAACAAAAGTAACTTTGAACTAAACAAAATATACGATGTGACATGTGAGATAACGTCACATTATTGATAGCTATATCACACTTTTTACTATGTTAACTTGAATTTACAATTTGAAACCTAAGAATAAACGCTAGTATGTTGTATATGTGAGTTCACGATAAGTCATGTACTCATATACACAAACTTTTCAATTAAATTAGGTTTATCAGCCTTTTAATCGCTACACTATATTAATAAATTAATGCATCACATTTTAGAATATATTTCATCGTATTTATCCTTAAAGAAGCATTACAAACAAAAAACTACGGTGCTATATCTATTTTACATTTTCGATAGCTACCTAAGCTAATATGCATTTTATAATATAATTATATTCTATACATAGCGACACAAGGTTTAAACACTGATATATATTCTGAAAATTGAAAAATGACGGCTGGACACGGGAATAGAACTTGGGAACCGTTGGCTTAATACGCTATTGCTTTAACAACTTAGCTATCCAGTAATCGTCCCGTGCCCATGGTCATTCTTCACTCATATTTTAAGGCAGAGTCTATGATGGACGTGCGGAAATAGTTGGCTACAAATGTGTGATTTTATTAAGATCATGAGCTATCAGATAACGCAGCCACCATTGACTCGGTAGTTGGCTTATTACTGCCACTTGTACAATTATTATAATTGTAAGGGATCGCATATTTTAATAATCAAATAGCCAAAGCTATTATTTATGATTATAGTCAGGATACTCCGTCTAGATATCATATTCTGAAAGTGATATATACATAGTTTTAAAGACTCCACTCTCGAATTACCAATAGTAAAAAAATATAGTGTCCTAAGACTATTCGTTAAAACTGCTTGGTTTATCTCGACTGGATGGTTACTGGACTCATGAGGATCACAAACAGTCCAGTTTATTTGGATCAGATTGAATAACTCGAATCTCGAGGGTTGTAGTATGAGGGAGCTAATCAAACCACTAAAATGCTCACAGCTACGTATGGATACATCCAAGGCCGTAGTTGAGACCGGGAGGGGGTGGAGGGGTAGTTTGGGGGTTCAAAAACCACAGAAATGTTATGAACAAAATATATGGCTTTATTTATGGTTCAAACAATATCAAAATTAAGGTACAAGTACAAATTAGGGGCCTGTGTTAACATAAAAAGAACTTCTAGAGTTATTTAGTATTTCAAAAAAAAATCCAGCCTTCAGCAGTTATGCTGCCATAAAAAAAGCTTCAAATAGCTTCTAGTGGTGTTTAATACTAAGTATTTTTTCTAGCCTTCGGCATTTAAGGGATCATGTTGCCAGAAAACAAAAACACTTCAGATAGCTTCTAGAGGTGTTTAATATTTAGAATGTGTCATAGTTTTCGGTAGTTAGGGGTTTATGTTGCCATAAAAAAAGCTTCTAATAGCTTCTAGAACTGTTTATCATTTATATTTTTTTATAGCACACAACAGCCAAACCCCCCTTCCCCCTGAAATTATTGGCTGGCTACGGCCTTGGGTACACTCCGTCGAGATTGAAAGGTAGCAACTTCTAATTCTCTGAGCCCGCGAGGTATAATATTCCTCCACACATAACTGTAGGATAGTTTGCCTAGCTAGGCCCGACACCTAAATTAGAGAAGGCCTTAAGTCATTAAATTATTTCTTGACTGTTGAGAAGGAGTGATGGGG
>CABFOW010007712.1:0-22234 GCA_902141385.1 Timema californicum | reverse complement strand
CAGTCACCCTACCATTACACATTAGCGTAAGTGCGTATAACCCGAACGGGTAGTAAGACGCGGTGCTAATAATAATAGTATATTTTGCTTTATGCTCTTTATTTGATACATAATATAGTAAGTTTTAAAAACCAATCATAAGTTTAGGGAGCAGAAGTGACTAAGAGAGAGTATTGTAAGTTCTCCCTCGACTAGTATATTGAGAGTGATGCAACCACCACTAGGGGTGTTGATGTCTCTACAAAACTGGCTTCATTTCAAACCAATTCTTTATTATCGTCATTGAGATCGGTACAATCTACCAATCAAATATGCTTCGGTACAGTCTTAAACCAACTATGAGCATAATATGGCTGGTAATCGAGCAGAATCCAAAACTATGTTGAAATACATCGCACTGCTGTCTCGAGGCTAGCGAGAACTTGACGGTTCTGAGAGAAGAAATAGAAACGGGTATTTTCGCCTTTCTTTATTTGTGCAACAACAACTCTACAAATACAAGGGCTTTGCACACTCAAAAATGATTTTCACATTATTTACACATATTATATAACATGTTACAGAATAATAGGGGTGGTCAGGCGAGCATTACAGAATAACACTCGGGCGGGCGGGCATTTCATTTTGCAAACAACTTTGTCACAGACCTATTAAATCTCAAATTAAAGTTAAAACAATCCCATTTGATTAAAGAATTAAATTAAAATTGTTATTTTAGCTCAAGAATGTATAGTTAACACTAGAGCAGAGTTCTGTTCCTAACAAATCTGGCTAGTAATAATATATTAAAGAAATACAGAGATAAACTAATTTAAATCAAGTTTTCGCAAGCATAAGGCTTAAAAAGCTCAACGTGGAAATGTTGAATTTGTTATGTTGTTGGTATTGACAGAGAGAATTAAATTGTAGGAATCTTGATTTCGCTATGTTGTATTCATTGAGAAACGTTATTGTAGTGTTTTTTTAAAAGTAAACATAATAATTTACAAATTAATAACAGATAATAAATACTTGCCTTTGTTTAATATTAGTTGAATTGAAATAATTCAGCTATGAATATCAGTTAAACACTATTTTTTTTCGAAGTTTAAATTAGAGGTTAGTGCTAGCACGGTATTATATACTTACCAAGTTCTTGAGATGCCCAATCGAAATATGGGCATAAAAAAATACCCACCCGACATTCCAGGATTTTTAGTTGCCCGATTTATTGGCCGAAATTTCGGGTGCCCAACCACCCCTATAAAATAAATTAAAACAATATAAAACAATAAATAATGTTTATTGGTGTTGATGTTTTAAAAATAAACACGAATGCCACAACTAATATATAGGAAGTTGTGTTAAGTACGCACAACTGTCATGATAACACTTGAAACACTTATAAAACACAATAAAACTTTATTTATACGTGAAGGAAGTATTGATATACACGGCTCTTTATTTACAAATGATTTATTAGACTGTAAAAAGTATTTGCTCAAGAACGGTGCAAAGTAAATCTGACAAGGAGGGGTAATTTATAAACTGTGTATGTATTGCATGAAGCAGGAGATTGTCGCAAACTCTGGTGGCTCGTAAAGGAATCATTGTTTGCACAACTCAGCTGTTGCGCGCGATGTTTGTTTTTGTAAGGTTGGGAACGGTGTGTACTTGCGACTCTTGACTATTCATGAATAAAGTGATGTGTTTGTTGCATAACTTGTGGGGAAAGAGGAAAATCTCCATTCAGGTGGACCAAAGTACCTGCCGAGGGTGAGAAACTTTCCCAAAAGTAGGGGAAATTCCCTCCATCACCTTGTTAATTTGCACTGTGTGTCTGGGTACCAAACTAGACCATTTGAAACAAGGTAACTAATAAAATCTATACAAACACATTTTAGATAGTAAAAGTGGCACAGAGAAAGGTTAAAAGGATCAAAATTGCGACTATTTGTTTGTATTATATTTTCAGTTTAGCATAAATAAAATAATTCTAAGTTTGGACTAAAATGTGTACCCCTCCCCCCTTAGTAGACCTCAAGTCGTCAAGTTGTGGAAAGCCTACCGGAATATTTTCGTTCTATTGATAAGACTTATTTTTTATAATACAACTTAACGTTGTGAGCTAAGTTAGTCCTTTACAAATGAGGTTTGAAACCTTGGAACATAACTTTAATAATGAAAATGTGAGGACATTCAAAACTATACGTGGAATAGAGAATTGTGCTAACTGTATTGCGTTTATTGAACACAATCATTTGTATTTTACACACTTTATACAGATTAGTTGATGTAGTCACTAGAACTAAGTCTAACTATTTAAAAATTACAATTGATATATTGAATGCATGGAAGAAGGTTCAGGAACAAAACCATGTTCAAACACAATGCGGTGAAATAGGAGTTCACATTCTACACTGATGCCGCTGGGAAAAGAAGTCAATTGTTCCAACAATCCTCTTACTCTCTCCTCTAGGCCGAGTTATGATCTCTTGTTTGTGTGTTCTGAAAACTTAAAGCTTTGGCACTTTATCTGATATCGATTTACGAGAATAAAGATTGTTTTTCTGTTGTCGAGAAAGAGCGACATTGTTACAGAGATGATACACGCAACAGAAACCAAACTGAACAACGACGGTGTGAAGTAAACTTCTCCGATAATGAACAAACATGTGCCAGGAAAACTCTTCAAGGAGTTCGAGTCGGAGGATGTTACGATACCAAAACATGTTTCACGTTAGAAAATAACTTTATACAGCTAAATATTGGTTTAAAAAATGTCAAAACAGTTGGATTAATTTGTAAAGTTGCATATCAAATGAATTAGGCCTTAATCCTGAACTTGTAAACAAATATATTGTTGTAGCTTTTGTTTGGTTGCGTAAACTAGTGTAATCTCTAATTGTATCTGAACATTACACTAAATGTGGAGTGTTTTGGTCGATATGACTAACCTAACAGTTTTACTTTTAAATAATGATTGTAAACTGATTCAAATGAACCAGTAGTACATTATTTTTACTGGGATGATAATAATAATAATAATAATAATAATAATAATAATAATAATAATAATGGTGTGTCTGGGCTACATGACTCACTCAGTTCGTCGAGAGATTAGTCGGTACTAATGTACCGTTCGTTGCCCAGGGGACACTCGAATGAACTAATCGTACATTTTATCAGTGGAGGCTATTTCCATGTCCCGATGAGATAGGGTGATGGTGATAGTGAATATGAGGGTGTAGGACCAGTGGTACCGGCCGGGAATCCCCTCCAGGCCCACAGCCAGGAGCTCTGACCACTATACTACGAGGCCTGTTTTTTACATGGATGGCAAAATATAGAAAATATAAATAATGATAATTTACTATATCTTTATCTTGATTTATTTTATTCACAGCAATACCTCATCTGTGGTAAGTTTGATTCGTCTTAATTCCTTTACTTTACTAGGTCTGATAAGCAAATCAATGCTGACCTTGACAAGATGTCTTTATCTCCATCACAACGTTGTTCAACTACCACCAGATCTGTATTGCAATTTGGAGCCTCTACAAGATGGCAGCTATTTGTTTAGTAAAATGTTGGTTAGGTTTGTTTAGGTTAGGTTATGTTCGACTGGCCAGAGTTTGGAAAACACCGCAGTTAAGACTATTTCATTATTTGCTTCTAGGAATCGCTGTTTAAAATGTCTCCTTGTTTGGAAAGCAAGATATCATTCATAAGAACACATTGTTTTCAATTAATGCAACTTTTGCATGTAATAATATATTTTTTATCTATGCTATACAATTATTTTTTTTTTAAATTGACAGAGAAAAATCTTGCAAGATGCCTAAAAAATGTTTACTATAGTTTTATATATTTAACATACTTTGTATGTGTGTATCACACATGTATACACATATTCAACAATCTTTATTCTATAACAATACACAACACACATATACACAGTAGTAAATAAACTATAACACGTTAATATTTACTTAAATACTTAGTATAACAAAATAAATCAAATTGAACTTTTTTCTTTATATTACAGTTCATCCAGAAAACTTCTGATGATATACAAAATATATATTTGAACAAATAATAAATATTTATCGTTCAAATTAACAAACTCAAGAAAGAAAAAACCAATGCTCTCTAGTTTGTCGTATTGTAACAAGCGTGTGAACATACGTTATATCAGCCAGTACTAGAACATACTCACACATGGCTAGCAGTCCATGTTAACACAAATATATACAATTTAATTTTTTTTATATAGAAATGAGAATAGTAAATGAATATTAAATTTTATTATAAAAGGTTACTCTTCGGAGTTTTAGGAGCTGTTTGATGTATCAGAAGGCTCTTAGGAAAGTACATCTAGAAAATATATAAAGTTTCCTTACAAAATAATTTAAAAAGCAACTTGTGTCTTGTAAGTGTACATACTTTAAATTTTCATTTTGAAAAAAAAATTAATCATAGAGATCTTACCCGCCTCGGTGGCGTAGTTGACTAACGCGCTTGTCGTGTTGAGCTCGACTGCCGAGGACAGGGAGATCGAGGTTCGAATCTCAGTCGGGTGAACTGGGGGTGGTTTTTCCTAAAATGGTTTTCCACTCTCCATCCACGCAAATTGCGGGTTCACTTCCTCTAATTCAACCTTCCCAATTCCTAATCCATTAGAGTAATTAGTACTTAAAGCATATAACCCGAACGGTTAGTAAGACGCGGTGCTAAATAAATATATCATAGAGATCTTGCAAATAATATTTACAGCAAATAACAAATGATATGAAAGTTATTCTTGGGTATAAGCCAAACAAACTGGTTAATAGCTTCTCTGTTACTAGAAAGTTGGCTATTTGTCTTGCTCAGGAATTACTTCCCAATAGCCAATATACTTAATAAGTAAGACAAATTATAAACTACTTTCACAATCTCAATAACGTGTAATGTTCACAATTTCTATGATACAGTCTTGAAACTTCCAAACATTCAGAGGCACAGTCAAACTTTCCCAGAGATGTGCAAGTATTAAAAAATGCCCGATTCAGTCATGAATGAGTTTTTCCAAACAACATCCATGGTGTGTGCCCCAACATTATAACTGGGAGTTGATGTTCTTGGTAAAGAAACTAAGTTTACAAGTCGCAGTCAAAGATGTAAATAATTTACCAAGTCAACTGCTTGTACATTTTTACAAGACTAATACCCGATTATTCGTCTTGTTGCTTGTAATCCAAATGGAACAAGTACAGTGCTACTGAGATATTTATTTAGTTCAAAACTCAACCAAATCATATGAACAAACGCTACTTTCAACTAAAACAGCCTACACTGACGATCCCCCCTCTCCCCCCTTCATAAAACTTATTTGTTGGCTAAAAATTTAGTGCAAGTAATTTATATTTTCAACATTTTCTTTATATCAAGTTGCTCTGGAGATGTCTTTAGAAATGATCGAATCCCTCATAGCCCCGAGAGACCCAACATCTATAAACACGTCGACCCATGCCATCAACACTAGAGAGTTAAGAAATATCTGGAGCCTGAATTGTCAGGCCTCGCTACTCTGACGTGTTTCCCATCGAGGGCTCCAATAACGTTTGGAAAGTTGATACTGTCATGTACATTGGCTGTAGTCTTCCCCGAATCTTGTCAGTGCAGTCTTTCACAATTGGTCGAAGGGTGGAAAGTGCTAGCAGATATTCAAAAGACAAGGCATTAAAATTTAAAACTTATTCCTGTTGAGAGATACCTGTAAAAAAAATAATGAACCTGTAAATTATGATTTACATATTATGAGATGAGTATAAAAATACATTATTTAATCTGCTAGTAAGTCAAAAAAATGTTCGATGTAAATGAGAAACTATCAGTTTTATATTTGCTGTATTCGAGCTGGAGTATGATGTATTACTACGCAACAGTAAAATTATAGCTAAATAATATTATTTTCTTTATTTTTTAGGCATGAATATCTAAAAAAATGTGGCAGTCTATTAAATCGCTTCGCGAGGGGGCTAAGAATACAAAGAGATACAAATCTGGACAAAGTGTAAATAAGAGAAGGAGGTATATATCCGTAGAGAATAGGGAAACTGAAAGCAATTTGGACAATCACGATTCTCTATCAGAAGCCGAGACTGTAAATGAGGCAGCCTTTAAGAAAGTAACCGAACCAAGACGTCTCGGAAACAGTCAGCGGCGTCCGCCAGCCGCTCGAAAAGATAGTGTTGAGGAATTGTTGTTAAATATTTTGGAGAACAAAAAGACAACTGAGATAAATGAAGACGTAAAGTTCGTGCTATCTTTGGTTCCTGTTACAGTCACTGAATGAATATAAAAAGATGGGAGGCCAAATTTCCAATAATGAATTTACTTAGACTCATTAAATGGTCTGACGGCAATCCTCAGTATTTACAGAGACCATTTGGGGCTAAGTATACTCCATGGCTCGATGGCTAGCCAGAAAAAAATGCAAAATGTCACACCAATAGCATACACCATACAGTCCTATAGCAGCAATTTCAGTGATGGTACAAGTGATTATAATACAGAGTTTGTGAATCTGTAAGAAGTTTAAATTACTTAATATTTAAATAAATAAACAGTTTTTATAAAATAATTATATACTCTAAACCTACCTCTCTTCTGGAGGTATACATAAGTAGAAGTTTGTGTTTTGGTAGCTTACAGCTGGTCCAACAATGGCTATCAACTCGTCGAATGGTCATACATTCGTACAGAAGTACAAACAAATTTTGTTGGGTGCTCACGGAGCTCTTCGTTAGAGTGTGAAATTTTCCTTTTAACAGTCTGGACCTGTAAATGGGATGAACCCAGTGCTGTCTGCCTAATATTTTCTTCTTTCGTGATTTAATAACCAGAGCGCAAACAACTGCAGTTTCTACAAAATCCATTTCCCCCCCAGAAATAGTAGAATGGCAATAATAATAATAATAAATGAAAACAAGGGAGTTGTCTAGTGTGAAGGGGTTTCAAGACAAATCAGTCGTGCCCTCAGTGTGAAGGGGTTTCAAGACAAATCAGTCGTGCCCTCAGTGTGAAGGGGTTTCAAGACAAATCAGTCGTGTCACTCAGTGTGAAGGGGTTTCAAGACAAATCAGTCGTGTCCTCAGTGTGAAGGGGTTTCAAGACAAATCAGTCGTGTCCTCAGTGTGAAGGGGTTTCAAGACAAATCAGTCGTGCACGGTAGAAGACTCCGACAAAACGGTCTTCAGACATGTTTTCTCTCAGTGTGCAGCGCTTCCTAGACAGGCCACCACCTCTTGCTTTCTGCTGACAACGGTAGTCCCCCCTTATTGAACAAATGACAAGAGTATTTTTAACTCCGAGTCATCAGATTACCTGGCTACCTGCTCGACTCATGCGTAGTAAACATACTGGTCTAGATGGGACTTCACAACTATTAGCTCTTGCTATTCGGAGTTTCAGATAGAATATATGGCCGTTAATTATTTGAGATTTTGAATACTCGCACACCCCTAGTATCTCATCCACTCACTATTATTGTGAATATGTGAAGGAGTAAAACAGCACTCACTATCACCGGTGACTTAGTAGAGGCGACATTTTGAACCGCTTCTCACTGTTTTGTGATCATACTTCTGAGCGGAAAATAACATTTAACCAGCAATAGAGGCTTCTAAGTGTCTTTTAGCCCAATGCAAGCACATCTTAGATCACTGACAAATATTCAAACTAAAAAATGAAAGGAGAAGTTAAATCATTAGGAAAATATCCTGCACATCCCTTTGGCTTGCTGACCGAGACGAGGCCAGAGAACAAGTTGGAACTACAGTTGGGTACATTGGATATCTTTTATTAATTGGTATCTCCCACTCCCTCCACAAAAATGAGGACACGTTTCTTCTAAATTCTGCCTTCTCTAGCCCTACTCCATTAGCATAATTAATATATGTATTTGCTACGCGTAAAGTTTGGAGCCGGATAAAGTCAATATTATACAGATAAAGTTGCATGAGAGGTGATTGACTAATGTTTTTTTGAAGTTTATTCAGATAATACAGATGTTATCCACCCACACTTGGATAGTGATAATTTATGTGGTTGAGGCCGGGTTAGTTAGATTAGTTTAGGTTGGGCTAGGTCAAACTAGGTTAGGTTAGTGGAAAATAAAGCATAAAATGAGGCATTTTGAATGTTAGTGCAGTGCTACGATACAATTTACTGTCCAAATTCAAAATATTATTTTAAAATAAAATTCCGTGTTAGCCAAGTCTTGCTGGGTGGTGCCGATACTATCCGGATAATGGCGTAGATGAGATAAATTACCTTCTATTTCTGACTTGCTAATGCTGACTTCTCGGGGTGTGTTATGTGGTGGCCAGTCACAAGGAGAATAGTTTAACTGTGCACCCCCAGGTATACAGGTATTTATTTAGGAAAACAATCGACACACAATTAAGTACTCTACCTACATACAACTGTCACACAATCAAACCTTAGGACAACATTTTTAAAGCATTAAACCAAAGTTTGGGAATGTGATGAAGTTATATAATATAATTACTACCAACACACAAATAATTATGTAAAAACTTCAAAAACTTCAAAAGCAGCAGCTGCTTTAAAATAAATATGACTATATAACAATACTTTCATGAGACAATAACAGCAATAGATATAATAAACATCAACGTGATAACACCCAGAATAAAGCTACCTAAAATATCAAATAAACCGGCGGTTTATTCGTTTCTAGTGCCGTGGATTGCTGACAGCTCTGCTGGCATCAACAAGAACTCAGGATCTGGAAATAAAACAAACAGTAACATCAAATATTCATATTCTTTAGATTGAAAACTGACACAAGAACACGGAAATACAACCCGGAAACCTTGGCTTAGTTTGCCAATGCTCTTTCCGTTGAGCAAACCAGGATCCAGGATGTGATATTCATATGTGAGAATCTTGTATCTGTGAGCTTGTTGAAAGTGTGACATTCATATGTGAGAATCTTGTACCTGTGAGCTTGTTGAAAGTGTGACATTCACATATGAGAATCTTTGTACCTGTGAGCTTGGTGAAAGTGTGACATTCACATGTGAGAATCTTGTACCTGTGAGCTTGTTGAAAGTGTGACATTCATATGTGAGAATCTTGTACCTGTGAGCTTGGTGAATGTGTGACATTCACATGTGAGAATCCTGTACCTGTGAGCTTGGTGAAAAGAGGAACACAGTGCTGCCAGTGGACAAGGAGGTTAAATGACTCTCAAAGAAGACAGGTTGTTACTACTCAATCCTCATCCTAATGAACTCTTCAGGAGGGAGAGTGAAGCATGGCAGTTTGGGGTCAGGAGGAAGAGAGAGGAGCGGTTTAACCCATCACAACTTCAAATATAGACAATATTATTTGTATTCGTTACGCAAAATAAAATAAGGCTAGCATAACTAATTTTTTACAACCAACCAAAATTCACATAAAAATACAAACTTAAAAAAAATGAGGAAATTGAAAGTGATAGTAAAAGATTACTCATGAATGTTCTTTATTTCAATACTCAAAGAGCACATAGATACACTGTTGTTTTAAGAGATTAGGGTGTGCCCGAGCACATCCACAACACCCTTTATGCACACCTCTGGCAAACCATCAGATGACTATGGATTTCTAAGATTTGAATTTTATATAACTCTATAAGGAAAACCTCTTTTCCTGTGTTTGTCCTTTATGTTGTACCTTTTACATGTTCCTATCTAAGTGTCCTAGCATTCTTTATCATTTTCTTTTTTCTCCCCTTTTGTGTTTTCTTTGTTTCTTCTTTTAGGAAGTTGTGTTGCGCGTTTCTCACTCCTCCCTGATGAGTTCCGATAGAATGAAACCTAGGTCGGGGGATTGGGCGGTGACGATAGATTTACTTATAGAGGCAACTATTACCTCATCATCCAGTGGCAGCAGTGTAAAATGTGAACTGTGCTCTTCTTTACATTGTGAAAGCCATATTGCGTCGTCCCTTTTATATGTTTCTATCCACCTTTCCTGTACCTTCTTACAAATATAATATAATAAGATTTGAATGTGAGATTTGTAGGCTAAGAGAAAGGGGCACTAATGAGGTAATGATGCGCAATACATAGAGCCTACCTAGAGGGCTCCACCTACTGTCTCCTGATCTCAGCGTCAAGTGGTGTACCCCGGGATCTGAGTAACCTGGTGGAGCAGAAACCAGGTTAGGTACAGACGGGGGACTGGTCTGGGCCAAAACCAACAAGCTTGGAACAGAGTCTGGCCAGTTAACTTGGAGTGAGAGGGTTGATAGACTGGTCAGCAAGCTTGGAACAGAGTCTAGTCAGTTAACTTGGAGTGAGAGGGTTGATAGACTGGTCAGCAAGCTTGGAACAGAGTCTGGCCAGTTAACTTGGAGGAAGAATAAATAACAAAAGAGGCGGAAAGAGGTGGAGGACGCAAGGGAAAGAGCCGGGTGCGGATGGACATTATAACAGTTGCAGGTGAAGTAGTTATACATTGGTTAGAGAGAGTGCTGAGACAGGTCTGGAAAGAGAACAAGGCACCTGTACTTACCAATAACAATAACATCACGGCCATAGCTCCTTATCGTATGGTGGTTCCCATATCTAGTCCACCCTCTTCCTCCAGTTTCGACAGGAACTTGATGACACGGTACTCACTGTCCATCTGCCGGGCCATGTCAATGAAAGCCAGCAGTTTCTTGATGCCGATAAACACTCTGGCGGCAAAATACAATTAATGAATAAATATAAAATGATCAATAGGTTTCAGATCGAACAGATTAAACATAAAGTGTGATCGCATCAATTAGTTGTGGCTCCACTAGCCTTCCATAAGACACGTTTCTAAGCATTGCAGAGGTTAAGAAGTACAAAATGGCGACAGGGAGCACATTCGGCTATTGACGGGTATGACTCCTTTGCTAATATCCAAAACTTAGCAAGTGCTAGTTCCCCATATATCACCTGCCTTAAGTTCAGCGAGTAAGTTGAGTAACTAGGGTGTGTGACAGTGGTGTAACTTACACCCCCCGCAAACCTCGCAGTGTGGGGGGGCGGGGGCAGTGGACCGAGGGGCCCATATAACGGGTGTTTCGTACTGCTTTTATTTTGTTTTTTACTGTTCCAGTTACTGTTTCTACAGCTGAAAGATCCTTTTCGAAGTTGAAGTTAATAAGACTATTTAAGAAGTCCCATGAGTCATCAGTTTATTAAGTATGGAATATGGAAAAGTACGTGGACTCAACTTATATGAAATAATTACATTATTTGTCTCTGAAAAAGCCAGAAGGGAAAGGCGCTTATTGAGCTTGACTTGACACAATATTAAAAAATAATAGATGTAATTTTTAGTTTCTAAGAGAAAAACCGTAATTGTTTCATTTTTCATATTTATAACGTGATTTTTTTCCCCTTGGTTATGTTAACTAAAATTGCTCAAATAGTATTATTATTATTATTGCATCTTACTACCCGTTCTGGTTATACCCACTTACGCTAATGTGTAATGGTAGGGTGATTGTGAGATGAAATGAAGGACCTACAGTTTAACGTGGAATCCGAACCACGGTGGAGGCCTGGCATTCCTCACATTCACAAGATGTCTTGTCAGAGGTGGAGGAAGGGTTTAGTAATCAGATAAATCTGTGCCGGGACCGAGGATAGAAACCCCGGCCGCCAGCACAGAAGTCTGACACCTTACCCCCGAGACCATCAGGTCACCCCTCAAATAGTAAATTGGTCAGGGGGACAGAAATGTTCCTGGTGAGGGGGCAGTTAAAGAAAGTTACGCCACTGGTGTGTAAGTGGGAGCACCCGATACTTACTTGTGACCTTGGAGTTTCTTGTTAATACTGGAAATTTCCTTCTTGCTAAACACGTCACTTTCTTCCAGCACCGCGATTAAATGTTCTGGCTTTGACAAGTTGGGAACATGGAGGATGGCTGTGAACGCAGATAACATCTCCATATCTTCCAGTACTTGTCTAGAGAAACAAAGGAAGCATGTGTTGGAACATGGAACACATGTGATCGGACTGATAGCGTGACGTTGACACATGAGGCGAGACCAACCTTCTACTGCTGGTGCAAAGAATGAGGAGTTTCCTCCCTCGAGGTGGTTCCTTCTTCAGCAACACGAGGAGAGCCTGGAGAGTCAAGTTGGAGTACCGTGGACCGATGGGGCCATAGTCCAACAGACGCTCAATATTGTCAACCAGAATACAGCTCAGTTGGGAACGATAGGCGTCATCAAACACCTGCCATCATTAAATTCATCTTAACGTTTACAACTGCCAACATTTTAAACATACATATTATTATTATTATTATTAGCACCGCGTCTTACTACCCGTTCGGGTTATACGCACTTACACTAATGTGTAATGGTAGGGTGATTTTGAGATGAAATGGAGGACCTACAGTTTAACGTGCAATCCGAACCACGGTGGAGGCTTAAACATACATATAATTTTAAAGTTTTTAATTTATAGTATGTCCAGTTATTATGTTGTTTAGTACAACTTTTTTAATGATTTATGACCTCCATTTTACCTTTAGTTGTACCTGACCGGCGTTGTTTATCGGCCTATTGAATCTCGCGCAACCCCCCCTATTTCTGGCCGTGCTATCCAATGAGTCATGCAGGTAGCTCATGTTATTGGTAGTTTCTGTCTGTCGAATCACCTGTGTACCCAGGGAGTGGAGCATGAGCGTCTAACCAATCACGGCTATGTCCTCCAACTAAATGTCTCTTAGGTTTGTAGGTACTTAGGGGGGACTTTAGCACCTACCCCCTAAACATTACATTGAGTTTTATGGTGAGGGTGACCTGGCGGTCTAGGGGTAAGGTGTCGGACTTCTGTGCTGGCGGCCGGGGTTCAATCCTCGGTCCCGGCAAAGATTTATCTGATTACCAAACCCTTCCTTCACCTCTGACAAGACATCTTGTGAATGTGAGGAATGCCAGGCCTCCACCGTGGTTCGGATTCCACGTTAAACTGTAGGTCCTTCATTTCATCTCACAATCACCCTACCATTACACATTAGCGTAAGTGCGTATAACCCAAACGGGTGCTAATAATAATAATAATAATTTATGGTGAAAATTGACAAAGTAACCCCAGTTTAGTGTTTTTAAGAGCCAATAGGCCAATGTCTATTTACTAGCATCATAATTTATATACGTTACGGTTCTAGCAGTTGAGGTCTAGGTAAAACTTTCTATCGGCCTGAGCCGTCAGGGCAGAGACTATGGTTGGGTGGATTTCTCAACCCTGTATTTTCTCGGCCTCTCAACTCTAGTGTGTCTAAGTACTCGTCCGTAACAAGGACAGTGGATTGTCACTCACCTTCCTGATATGCAAACACTTCGAAGCCTCGGAGAAACCAACCATGTCTTCGGGGGAGCAGACTTTGATGAAGGGGAAGTCCGACGTCTTGGCGAGCTGAGCAGCGAGTGCAGTCTTCCCAGAGTTTGGCGGGCCCTCCAGCAACACTGACACTAGGCCTGACGAGTCGGTGGCCCGGGCCTGTTGAATGAACAGCATGCCGTCCTCGGTCAAAGAGCTCACCGGTGTACCCCAGTTGATGATACCTCTAGTGAGGCAGTGCTCTAGTGTCTCTGTGCTCGTTCCAAACGCCTGGAAGTAAAAACATCACCGCAAAATGATTACAACAATTTTAACAAAATAATGTATCTTAATAATAATAATAATAATAATAATAATAATACAAATTTACCAAAAAAATTCAAATGTTAAGACAGTATAGTTTAAGAGTCATTATCTATTTTATTCTGGATAAAATTATATATTAATAAATATATAAATAGATTACTTGAAGGAGAGAAAACATTCCTGACAAAAGGAATGGACCTGTCGTAAGACAGAACACCTACTATTGCTATTATCAAAGATGATGATAATGATGGAAGTTATAAGAGTACTTTCTATAAAATGAAGTATTTTCAAGTTAGTGGCGCGAGAAGCCGATCATTTTTTCAAACAATTCTATGCAACAAAGAAGTTTCCATCTTATATTTCAATTTGTTTTAAATATTAGGAAATAAATATTTAGTTTGAAAATATTGTTATAATCTTTATTCCGTGAATAGGTAATTTATAGCTAGTGTTTGGGGAAATTTCCCAATTTGCACAAGTGTCCTTCAGATACCTGAGTACAACCCGTCGGCATTCGGTACAAAGAATGAGCCAAATGTTAATTAGTTTGAATAGAAATAATATTAAAATATGTGATGTGCTAATATTTGCCGCCCCAGACAGAAGTGATTGTCGCCTCTTAGGGATGTGGTCTCGAGAGAGGGGTTGTTTGGAAGACAGTAGTCATGGTCCGGGTACCGAGCGAGACAGTGCTAAGTACTGTGTGAGCAAGGGTGCACAGTGTAACTAAACAGCCCCGGTGGTATCACTATAATATTGTAAAGTAAGCCCCACAACTGGAACGCTACATAAACTAGCAGAAGTACCCGGCGGTGCGTTACTAACCATTCAAAGAAAACCACCACTTTAACTCAGAAGTGTAATCACCCCAGAAAAAATATTTTTTTCAATCACATACATACATAATGTACATAAATAACAAATCACGCCGTTCTCTGATGGGGTAGGCGAGAAACTGTGAATATAGCTCAAAAAACAACAGTTCCGTACTTAATCCATCCTCGCTAACTTTCTCCATACTCCCTTCCCTTCAACAACATCCATACACCAAGTCATACATGCTCTTTCATTCTTAAAACTCTTAATGTTTCTCTTTTTCACACATTAGTCTACAATATTTAGCCACGTCTTACATAGCCTACCCCTTCCTTTTGATCCACACACTCTACCTTCATATACTTGCTTCATCACTCTATCCACACTCATCCTCCCAACATACCCAAACCAAGGTAAGACACTTCTTTCACATTGACCTGTTGTATTCCCTTCAAACCACACTCCTTCAGCACCCACACATTACTGACTCTGTACATACATTTCTTAGATATCTCATTCTCCTTGCTCTTGTGTTTCTCTTGACAAACCCACTCATTACTGACTCTGTACATACATTTCTTAGATATCTCATTCTAACTGCATTCTCCTTGCTCTTGTGTTTCTCCTGACAAACCCACTCATTACTGACTCTGTACTTACATTTCTTAGATATCTCATTCTAACTGCATTCTCCTTGCTCTTGTGTTTCTCCTGACAAACCAATGTTGGCATTAACACACGTTTATATGCTGCCATTTTGATCTATTTCGATATTACTTCATTCTTTGCAACAAGTAAATGGGACCATTGAGATATATGACGAGTTTTAGCTGTCAAAAGAAGGGCAGGCGATAAATCTGTAACATTAATCAAAGAAGGCCGGGATTCTTTATAAATCACATATTTACTTAGTTTGAGTCACGGGTGCTAAAATGTATATGTTAATCTTTTAGTTATTATTATTTTTTGCTTACTCTTGAACAGGCTACATAAAAAAGACCACGCAAAAAAACAATAATTGCACATGGCCTACATATTCCAGCAACAGATAGTGTCTGTCCTCGATGATATTAGGTTACGATTCAGTCCCTCTCAAGCAAGAACTGTCGCTATTTCAGTGTGTTTACATTTTGTAACCACTTATATCGCAGTTTATGAGGTTTTAAATAGTGAACTGATTCGTCTTGATCTAAAACAGAATCAACAGAAAAATATTATTTGTATCTACGATAATTTTTAATAATGTTCATATTTATTTGATAAGGAGTGATAAATGATAAGGTTATATCTTCTATTCCTTTCTCCTTCTGTAACAACGACAGGTTTCCGTGATGTTACACCGTCTTCAGGTCTGAGGAAAACCAATGTAATTGTAAATTACTGGATAGAAATATGTTAGTAAAATTAGAAATGGAAATAGTTAAAAGAAATCTATCATATTCTAATTTATCTTAACAATTTCCATTTCTAATGTTTAACTTTTTAAATCTATAATTTTACTAACATAAGTTGCGGAAGAATTACAAGAAGAGGAAAGATTCCCGGTGTGGGTACTATTTGAGAATCTGGTCATATTACACTGATCACTTTTCAAAAAAACTATAAAGCCAGGATTGGCAAACAGAAACATAGAAGATCTCAAAAAAAGAATCCAATTTCTAGTGACTTCCTATGGATTTATGTAAAATGAAAAGGTTTGCTTAATATCCCGGGTTGGGACGACTCCATGGAACAAGTCGCAACGTTTAACACATCATCTATATTGTGTAAACATGTGCTGTGCTACTGATGATAAAGGCTCGTAATATAACAGCTTCAAGCGATGGTAACAACCAACTTAGCTCGGTCAATGTCAAGCCTGGAGGTTTCTCTGGGCGCAAGGCAATACATCATGGATGAACGTGGTTTGCAATATTTGTCCAATAGCTTGTATGCGCTACTGCAAGTTACCAGGCCATGCCCAATTGAGGGCTGCGGCCTAGGTAGTTTTATCTATCATGAATATCTCCAATAAAGAACACTTATGAGTACTAAAAGTTTTTATAGGAGTTGGAACCCTGTCCTTTTTTGGAGAGCCTGTCGAGACTATTGTATGGAAGGAAGATCTCTGATAGATTTATTGAAGATGTGGGGATCAGTACGAATATATCAAATATATTTCTTTAGCATACAAAAACATTACACGCACTAATTATTCCTAATTGTGAGTTATAACTTGCCTGTGAGGTGTGCGTTGAATAAGGGAAATGATTATAGAACTCTAGGACTGAAAAAATAAGCATATTATTGTATTAAATATTAATTTTTTAGGACATAAATAATTAATATGCAAATGCATAAATGCACAAATGCACTTATTACATTTTAATTGCTAAAAGTAAATGACACAGAAATTGAGATATAGGACAAAAATTCTTTTGTTGTGTGAAAATTGTTGGTTAATCCAAAAGATTTCATTTTCAAAAAATGTGCTTATAAACTTTTTTATAGAGAATAAAATAGATATTAACTATTTTTACTATAAAATTAACATTTATTCGTTCAATAAGATATTCATGAAAATCTTCATCCCAAGATGGCGCGGAACCCCAAATATTGTAGGCGTAGGAAAATTTAAGTGTATATTACAGACCTAAAATAAGGCTATTAGAACATTTTGAAGATTTCTTAAAATTATTTCTGAATTCAAATAGTTAATGCCTGACCTAATACATCAAAAAACTCATTTTAATATTTTAAGAGTCAATTTTGATTTATTGAGGTTTCAACACTAACTTACCGCTTTTATATCATTATCCAAAGCGTGTAAGAAATCTTCACGGTTGACGAGCAACTTCTCCATGGCTTCGGGGTCCACCTCAACTTTACTCGCCGCCTTGATGAGCCGGTTCATGGCCGTGGATTGGGCCGCACGAACCAAACCTTCCAATTCCGCACCACTGAAGTTTTTCGTCAGTGCTGCCAATTCCTAACATAAAATAAAAGGAAGACTACTTTTATCATTTAAATGTTTGACACTATACCAACAGTTTTTTTTAATTTCAAAAATTTTAATGAGAAATATAAAAGTGCTTGAACTAACTATCAATTGATAATTGACACAATACAATGGACTTACTAAACCAAGAATATTACTATGATACGCAAAGTAGAATTTTTAGCGCCTTAAATTTGTCGGAGTTAGTTAATTAAGAATGAACAACAAGATAAGCGTACAACCTGGATGGGTAGTAAGACACAGATTGAAACTTACTTTATTATCCACGTCTGGATTAATTTTCTTGTATTCCCTCATTCGAACAGTGTGGATATTTAAAATTTGGAAACGGCCTTGTTCGTTTGGTAAGCCAATCTCCATTTGAACCTGGAAATTGTAATGTATAAAACACAATGTTCATCGAAACAGTTTGAACAGAAATGAATGTGAGGGGGTCTGCGTGTGTTGTTACCTCGAGTCGACCTGGCCTGAGGAGAGCCTCGTCTATCATGTCCCGTCTGTTGGTCATGCCTATCACCAGGATGTTGTTCAGTTGCTCCACGCCGTCAATCTTGGCCAACAGCTGGTTGACCACCGTGTCATGGACACCCGTGTTACCACCCACAGAGCCTCGGGACTTACATATCGCATCAATCTCATCAAATATTATTATATGTAAGCCGCTGTTGGGACCAAGCTGGAAATAAAACATCACAATGTGGGTTAGAGGTGGCCCCACGGGACAGGGAGGGCGGAGTTTGAATTCCAGACAGATTATAACTTCCTCATCCCCGCATGTGCATGTGTGTTCATAAAGTTCACATCAAATACAACTAATAGAGCTGGTTTAGTCAATATACCTGTAGCAAGACAGGTAGCCCACCCTCCCACTTGTGTCCATCTATATACAACTAATAGAGCTGGTTTAATCAATATAGGTAGCCCACCCTCCCACTTGTGTCCATCTGTTTCCAGACAAATGCTGGTGCACTCTCATTTTATCCATTCTTAGGTAATAAATAACAGAAAGATTTTTTTTTTTACAAACTAAGCCCAACCTTCCAAGTGTCTATCAATTGAAGATTAGGTTTTTTATTAGTTTAATATATGGTTATCATAATTGTAGACAGGTCTAAAAACTAGTACCGTGATAAGTTTCTAATATAAGAATTAGCAATCTGTATCAAGTGGACAAGATCTGGCAACTGTGCACTCTTTAAGGCCTGTACTGTATTATTATTATTATTATTAGCACCGCGTCTTACTACCCGTTCGGGTTATACACACTTACACTAATGTGTAATGGTAGGGTGATTGTGAGATGAAATGAAGGACCTACAGCTTAACGTGGAATCCGAACCACGGTGGAGGCCTGGCATTCCGCACATTCACAAGATGTCTTGTCAGAGGTGAAGGAAGGGTTTGGTAATCAGATAAATCTGTGCCGGGACCGAGGATTGAACCCCAGAACCCCAGCACAGTAGTTGGACACCTTACCCCTAGACCGCCAGGTCACCCAGCCTGGAACTTTCCTGACAGATAAGGTCCCTCGAGTAATTGTATGAATGTCTGTTGTACTACAAACATTACAAACTATCTCAGGTCCAGGTTTAAAGTTTGTTCCCACAGTGCAGTGTTCATTATCTAGACATTGGATGTTATATCAGATTATCATGATCAGGGATCCTCCACACAGGTAAGCTGGACCATTAAACTTACACTTTTCCAATAAAATAACAGCATTGTATATTACGGACCAGCTTGGGGTACACCTAACAAATAATGATGGGTAAGGTGTTGTTCAATCACATCCACCATGGTTCATATTCCACGTTAAACTGTAGGTCCTCCATTTCATCTCACAATCACCCTACCATTACACATTAGCGTAAGTGCGTACAACCCGAACGGGTAGTAAGACGCGGTGCTAATAATAATATCTTACAAACATAATTACAAGCTGATGAGCCATTTGTAAAAAATCTACAAAATTAATAAAGTATTTTTTATTTAAATTGACTAACCCTTTTTTCTTCCTCCTCAGCGTCCGCAAAGAGCCTCCTGATATTGGCTTCTGACTCACCCACATACTTGTCTAAGATCTGTGGTCCATTTACAATCTTGGGCTCACGAGCATTCAGCATCTTTCCAATCTGTCGAGCCATGAGCGTCTTCCCAGTTCCAGGCGGTCCAAACAGGAGAATTCCTTTCACGTGTTTGCAGCCTACAACACACCCGCAAGATAAACAAAGGTGGACCAGTGATAGAGCATGTCTTGATTGCCACGTGTCACTTATTTCAAAGTTAAAGTAACCAGCGGGTTTCAATAAGTTTCTAATTTGTGGCGAGTGGAAAACCTTATTCAGTAACTAGATGTGTGTGGAATGTTAAACGAATTTACCTTATTTCTACTAAATTAACACCATTAGACTTGGTTTTGAAAACAATGTGGAAAATATATTCCTTAATTTGCTTAAAAAATGCAGCTAAGGAACAAAAGCATGGCACGGATTGACATTATCTTCTTACTACAATACGATGTGTTTCCCAGTTGAAACTTTTCTAGACAACTACAGGGTAGCTAAAAAAACATATTTTACAAAATTCCCTGACTTTTCCAGGTTTTCCAGGCTACATTTTAAAATTTTCCCTGACTACGTTTTTCCAGTTTTAATGGTGGATGATGACTTTTTTTTCTTTATTATTGATCACATATTTAAAAAAATGTATCTACTAAATATAAACGGTTTTATCAGTTATTTAAAAAATTAAAATGTTATTTTATTTAGGTATTATTAACTTTTGTTTCGGTGTTTAGTTGCAAAATTATACATATTTTTTATTCCTTGACTTTTCCTTATTTTTAGTTAAATTCCCTGACATTTCCCTGTCATCCAAAAATTCCCTGACTTTTCCAGGTTTTACCTGTTTTCCCTGTCTGTAGCCACCATGAACTAACATCGACCTCTAGAGGAATAAGATAAAATTAATATTTCTTGTGTTTTCGCAGCTCTCCCGATTTCCAAAGTGTGTGAAGCCCTGTAAACCCATGCAGGGGCATAGCAACCATAGTGGGGGCCCTGGTGCAATGTTTGTTAGCAAGCTCCTTGGAAGTTTTTAAAATCAAGAGCGAGCATACCTTTTTTTAAAGGCTTATATGACAACTTGGCTTAGAAATTTAACTAACCTTCAGTGACTGGCACTGTTGCATTTTTGCAGCAGCTGTAAGTTTCATGAAAATTAAAGGTAATTAAATTGTATCTCCTCCAAGTATTCCTCAATTAGTTCCTGCTGCATAGTATGATGTCATCACACATTTTAAAAAAATGTTTATTTTCTGACACACGAGAGTTTTAACTGGAACCGTGCAAGTATGTTGTGAAGACACAACAGCGCCAGTAGTGATGCCATATGTCTGGCTCATTGCTGTCATATATTTAAAATAAAATAATATTGTAATAATATAGAAATAACCAGTAATTTTGTAATACAGTAAAATATAAAATAATGCCTTACATCATGTTTTTTTTCTTCTAATAATGCTTTCTAATAATGCCTTTTTAACAGTTTAATATCAGTGTAGTTTTATTGTTTTTCATAAAATTTACAAAAATACAACATTAGTCAAATATTTATTTAATTATATCCTTTAATAATATAATGTATTAAAGTATGTTTTTGTTTATTATTTAGAACATTACTAAGATGTTGCAAAAATGCAATGGTGCCAGTCCTTGTGTTATTTTTTAGCACCTGTCCCCGAAAGTTAATTGTGAATGTGAGAAAATTTTGTGTGTAGAGTTTACATAAATTTGGGATAAAACCATTCAAAAGAATGCCTAAAATATTATCTAGATTAACATTCCCAAATGTGTTTGGATGAAATTAAAAAGCTGTTATATTATCTTAATACAAACTCATTCTTATGAAGTCCTACTTAAATCTGCTATTCCATCTCTTAATATAGAAATACTGAAGTTGTTTATTGCTCCGTTCCCCGGACATCTGTCATCACTTTATCGGCAGTTAAGAGTTTTGTTTAAAAAAACTAGTTACTGATCAGTTTAACAAGGAATGTAGTAACAGACATAAATTAGATACAAACAATAAATTGACATGTTGGTGCCCTAAACGCAATTATTAGAAATTAGGTGAGATTAGAGTTTCACTTTTATGTGGAGGATTGCAGTATGGGGAAAACTGTTTTCAAGAGATTGTTGATGTTGTGGAGTCCAGGGTGGTATGTAGTGACCAGAGGGATGATGATGTTTGTTCCTGTTGATGTTGTGGGCCACACCGGTGCTTTGGGGTAGCCTCTGTTCATAAAAGCATGTTGCAGTTTTTTATTGTATTGTAAAAGGTCATTGTGGTCAGAGACAATTCTTTTGGCTCTAATGGCTAGTCAATGTGGGAGTGATCTCTCTGTGCTCATAGGGTGGCAGCTGTCATAGTGAAGGTATTGTTGCTGGTTGGTTTCCTTGGTGTGCACAGTTGTTTTAAGATGTCCCTGATGGAGCGTGAGGTCTACATCCAGACAAGTGATGCTGGATGTGGATATTTTCCAGGTAAATCTTAGCGGCGAAAATTTGTTGAAGCCTGCCAGGAAGGACTCGAGTTGCTGAGTGGTGCTGGTCCAGATCATAAAGATGTCATCGATGTATCTGAACCAACAGAGGGGCTGTAGTGGTTGTCTGCCCAGGAACATACGTTCTAGTCTCCCCATATACAAGTGTGCATACGAGGGGGCCATGCGTGTTCCCATG
>CABFOW010007711.1:0-19384 GCA_902141385.1 Timema californicum | reverse complement strand
AGATTTATCTGATTACCAAACCCTTCCTTCACCTCTGACAATACATCTTGTGAATGTGGGGAATGCCGGGCCTCCACCGTGGTTCGGATTCCACGTTAATCTTTAGGTCCTCGATTTCATCTCACAATCATCCTACCATTACACATTAGCGTAAGTGCGTACAACCCAAATGGGTAGTAAGACGCGGTGCTAATAATAATAATAATTTATACTACCACATCTTGCGAACACTATTCATCTCAAGATTACAACATTGTAACAATAATTAAAACCTGTGTGTAACAAGATTTATTCATAAACAAGTTTGGAACCATGTTCATAAAACTAAATTAACAAAGACAAGACTAAAATTATGATCGATTGCATATTTAAAAACAATTTACACCATTTCATAGTAATTTATTAAACTTTGCTCTTATTTTAAAATAGTTTGAGGAGTTTAAGATAGAGTATGACTTCCAAAGGAAACCCATTACTTGAAAACTGTGAACTCGTGTTTTTACAAGGGCAGGGAAAATAAAATTACAAGATTTTATTTATAACCATATTTCATTTAATTAAGGATATAAGGAGAAATTATACAGCAAAACATAAATAAATATAATGTATGAACGTTGTTGAGTCCTTTTAGATGAACTTTTAAGACTAATAAATAAAATAATACATATTTTTAGAACGCCATATTTTAGTGACTTTCACCCGCCTCGTTAGCCAAGTGGTCTAACGCGCTAATATTATGTTGAACTGGACTGCCGAAGAGGGGGAGATCGGGGTTTAATCCCGGTCGGGTGCATTTAGGGTGGTTTCCCCTAAATACTTTTCCACTCTCCCTCTACGCAAATACGGGAGCATTTCCTCTAAATTAAACCATCCTAATCCATAGCTCATGAGTATTTAGTACATAGTTGCATAACCAGAACAGGTAGTAAGGATGCGCTGCTAAAAATAGATTTAGTCACTTTCGAAAGTGGAATTCATATAAAAATCCAAGGTTATTTAACGTACCTTTGAGCCTGTATTATGTTAGAAATCATTAGTTTTGAATGATCCCCAAGGACTAATTTTTTTACCTATGCAAATAACCATGCTGGTCGACACGTGATCTAAATATTATGCTAATTTAGTTTGATTAGTTGATGAAGGAGCTGTCGGTGCTAGAATCCTGCTCAAATATACTGAGGGTGCTTTATTTACTAAATAGTTTCTTCACATCTTCCCTCACGTGGGTGCAGGTATATTCTTTTAAATTATATATTCCTCAGGTGTACCATATTTTTTCTTCTTAGAACAACAACACGAAGGTTGATTTGATGTGATTTATATTTATAAGGTGCTGGGCATACACTCAACCCTTTGGCTGGTCAGTGCCACCCACACCCTCTGGTAGATATCCCATGTACTAGGGGAGTTCAGAAAGTGTGGTGGTTCCGGGTCGCCTTCCACACTGTATTTATATGAGAAAGCGCAAAAGAGACTAACAATTTTACCGGAAAAGATATTTTCACATAACATCTAGGGTTCTATTACGTGCCGCAATGGACACGGGACCAATATCTTTACTTCCCCTCTGAAGGAAGTTGTGCTACATACAATATCATTGCTAAGGGAACTGCAGGTCTTGTGGAGGAAAGATTTATCTTAGTTTTCTCTCTCTCTCTCAGTTAACTGTTGCCAAAGCTCCTCGCACTCAGTTATGCCTAAAGGTGGTGTTCTGAAGTAAGAAGGAGCTACTGGCAACCCCGACTAACCAGTGTTGCGAAACTTGTATTATATTTGAGGGCTGATTGAGCACAATAAAATGAGAGAATGACAACCATGTTTCCCACAAGAGAACATGCAGTTCTCTCGGCGATTATATCCAGTCTACGGATTTTTATCACTCAAGAAAAATCCGTCAACCACGGCTGGGCTAGAGACCACAAACACCAGGTCCTAAGGCGAGCTTTTACCCCATGACCACCAAGTTTGACATGTGTGCCATATCAATCTTAATTAATAAATAAATCCCTATAGCTCAAACGGGAGGAGGCGGAAAGACAAAGCAATCCCGTAGTCAGGGGGGGAGGGGGTTGGGGGTTCAAACCTCTCCGAAATTGTATGAACAATATATATATGGCTTTATTTATGTTTCGAACAATACCAAAATTAAGGCACAAGCACAAATAATGGGGCTGTGTTACCATAAAAAGCACTTCAGAGAGTTCTAAAGGTGTTTAGTATTTATATTTTTTTCTATCCTTCAGAATTTATGGTGTTAAGTTTCCATAAAACATTTCAGATAGCTTCTAGAATTGTTTATTATTTGGAATTTTTTCAAATCTCCAGAAATTGGGGGATGGGCCTACCAAACCATCCCCCCTCCTTAAAATTATTGGTTCAAATCATTTCTCACGTTTTCATAAGTTAAGTAACGTTATCCACCTTGGTTACATTTGGTATAAATTATCATTACCTAAAAGATAGCAATATTTTATCAATTTTTTCCCCAAGAAAAAGTTTACATTTTCTTAACGACTTATTGTATAAATATTGAATTAAAATTCTCGATACGAAATTTTTAGACCAACTATTTAATCATTAAAGTTTGAAATAATTGGTGTAGTCTATGAACTTTTTGTGGTTAAAGATATTTACTATTTTTAATATTTTTTTTTTACAAAAAATAAAGTAAAATGTCACTTTAGAGTAAGAAACGTAGTCTACCATTGTCTTTTGCTCCCACTCAAAGAAAAGTCGCTCCTTAAAAGCAATCATCGTGCACTTTCCTCCAATTCTCCCTCCACATCTGAAGGCTCGTATATGTGTTAAGTGGTTGTCATCCTGTCTCTATACGCCAGCACTTAGCGCGAGGCACAATTCAGTGGCGTGGTTTTTATTTCGTTTTGTTTTAACATCTGTCCTCAAGAAGATGAACGCAAGTCTCTCTCTATTTTTATTTACTGTGTCTATTCCTCTACGTCTTGACTCTTTTTTTTCTCTCTTTCTCGCGATACGCATCGTACTCTTCATCAAAGCCGTAGTCAGGAGGGGGTTTTAGGGGCTCAAAACCCTCTTCCAAAATTTTATGAACAAAATATATATGGCTTTATTTATGGTTTAAACAATATCAAAATTAAGGTACAAGTACAAATTAAGGGGCTGTGTTACCATAAAAATTACTTCAAAGAGCTTCTAGATGTGTTTAATATACAGAAATTTTCCTGGCCTCAGGCAGTTAGGGGGTTGTGTTGCATAAAAAAACACTTCAGAGATCTTCTAGAACCGTTTATCACTTAGAATTTTTTCTAGTCTCCGGCATTTGGGGGATGGGCTACCGAAACCCCCCCACTGCCCACCCCGAAATTATTGATTGGCTACGGCCCTGCGTCTTCATCTTGCTAAGCCCCCAAAGCTTAAACTATTAAGTTAGAGACGAGTAAGGTACAAATTAAAATAGGATTGAAGGAGATGCGAGTCAAGGTCAGCATTTTTGCAGTTTATGTAACAAAACTTTTTGTTTGTCTAAGTAATTAAAATATTTCTTCAGTACAGATATAAAATTACATTTTCTTCACACGGTGATATCAACATTAATTTTTTAATATATATAATGAACATAGCTGCATTTTATGACACATTTTTAAATGAAGAGGAAAAGTTGTAATTCAATTCCAGGACATCCTTGACAGACATTCAATAAATGTTGAGGTCACCATTGCAAGAAAATTACACTATGTTTCCACTAAACTCATATTTGATTTATTTACCCGCCTCGGTGGCGTAGTTGGTTAACGCGCTAGTTTTGTGTTGAGTGTGACTGCCTAGGACGGGGAGATTGAAGCTCTACTCTCAGTTCGGTGAACCGGGGGTAGTTTTTATTAAATGGTTTTCCACACACTCTCTCCACGCAAACGCGGAATCGATTCCTCTATATTCAACCTTCCCAATTCTTAACCCATTAGCGTAGTTATTACTTAAGCGTACAACCCGAAAAGGTAGTAAGGGGTGGATCTAAGTATTTTTATATTCATATTTTATTTTATTTTGACGAAAACATGTTTTGATATAAAAACCGCAAAAACATTTACCTTAAAATCGCTTTTTTCTACACTTCCCCCTTAAAGTAAATTTACGTGAACTTGTCAGGTTGAGAGTGAGAAACTATGAAGGCAAACTCACCTAAATATATTTGACCAATCTGGTGGTCGAAGGGTTTAAGGCGTCTCTCTCACAGTAAACTATATTGTGCTGATGATGATGGGGACCAGAAGATCGGTGTTCAAATCCGGTCCGGATACATTGAGGGTGTTTATTACTAAATGATTTTCTACTCTCTATCAACGAAAATATGGGTAAACTTACTCTAAGTTAAACCATATTAATACATAATACATTAGCGTAATTAGTACATATGCGTACTACCCAAACTAACAGTATCCAATAAGACACCGTGCTAAAAACAGTGTATGTAGATATCTTGGGTAAATAAAGGGATGTGGAAATTGAGTTTACCAAAAACAGAAATTAAATACTAAGTATTTGACCTAATAAACACATATCTCAAGCTAAGTAATAGAGTTTCTTTAAAATTACAATTTTTTAAAATTATTTTTAAAACAAGAAATACCCAACAATTGAAATATATTAAAAATATTTTTAGAAATTGCAGCTAATAGGTCCTTTTTACTCATCATCAATGCAAAATTCTATTAGTATGGCCCATTGAAAAAAATCAATCAAGTACCATTACGTGAGAGTGGTAATAGTAAAATTAGAGTATCCCTACATTAGCTTACACATATTATTGGTATTTTATTACCAATATTGAATATATACATATCATTGCACTGTTTTAATTCTACGTTTTAATTAATTTGTAACAATGTTTCAAAACATGACCTACAAACTAAATAGAATAGGACACCACACTCGTTATTTAACAATTGGCCTTAGTTTCAAAATAGTTTCATCATTAAATAAACACAAACTATTTTATCTCAATCTGGCATCGAACCAAAGTAATTATGGCAACTAATGGTTAAAACAGTAGTCGATCCATTCATACAACACCATTCAGTACTAACATCGACCGAATTAGCCGACCGACACTAAATAACAAAATAAATGAGGTGAGAGAACACCATAACACTTATTTGACGAATGGTTCACCTCCGCCATTATTTATTTCCACCTTACAGAAAACAAATGAGTCCTTACAAGGGAGGAGTGAGTGAGTCAAAACCCATACAAGAAGTGGACAAGGTATTTATCTTCGCAACGCTCTACAAACTCACAAAGGGGAAGCTTTCGAAAATTCAAACACTCATCGATCATGACGTCACAGGTTCTTCCCCCCCTCCCCTCTTTACAACATCCCAACCATCACTAACCTCATATCCCTCCTAACCCTCCTTTTTCTTTAAAAGGTGAGAGTGTAAGTGAGTGGGGGACGGGGGGGGGGAGGGGCGGAGGAAATGGGGAGTCTACTTATATACCTCTTCAAACTCGGTACTCGAACTAGATGTAGAAGGTCTCTTATCAGATGATGGATACATACTACACCCTCCTCCTCCTCTTCATAACTTTCCCTAACTAGTTTTTTAGCACACTCATCAAAGTTGATATGATGTTAATGACGTGGGATTCTACCCCTTAAGGTTGGTTTTTTTTTATCCTTCACTCCCTTCTCTATCCTTATCGTTGATGGTTTGTATCAGAAAGTTTTGGATTATGTAACCTAAAGCGCGCTCTCTCTCTCTCTCTCTCCTCACATTTACCTCTGCAGCCAATTTAGCGTCGCCACATTCGCTAATCGTAGGGTAAGATTGATGCCATTAGTGTGTGGAGGTTACATACCTTTTACCTTCCCCCATGGGTCTATTTAGCTTAAGTAAGGCGTTTTAGTTCGATAAATCTGTACAACTTTACAGGTAATTCGAGAAGGAAGTATCTTAACTTTAGTACGCAACTAATTACAAGAAGAGTTAACTTCGTCAAAGAGGCCATGATTATTAAGTTAGTGAGAAAACTTGTGAAAATAAATAATATTTGATCACACTTATTTTTTTACTTTCTCTCTACACCTCGGACAGAAAGTATTGTGATTGTTTAAAAAATATCTAACTCGTGATTTTGATAAAGGGTACCGTTAAATCACCCTATGAAACCAAAAAAAGTGTTTTTTTGCAATGCCGTCTATATATTCGTCTGTCTGTACCTCAAGCTAAGGCCGAATATTTTATTTTACAGATTGGGCTATAGCTTGGTATCTGGGGTGTTCATAAGATCCTCCTGGGGGATTTTTGGAATTAGAGATCCAGCCCTAAATTTAAGGGTAGTTTGCTGAACGGCAAAAAAAAAAGGGGGAAAAATCAATTTTCTCGAAATTTGGTATAACGATTTCGATTAAATTCTATTTATAGACACTGTGTATCATTATAAACAAGATCGAAACTCATTGTCTTATGAAATGAATTTAAGGATAGTTTATATGAGGGAAACTTTCTTAATATTTCATCATTTCTCCGCAACGGTTTGAGATACCAAATTACTTATCATTGTAACGTTGTAGTACTATTAAAGAGAACAATATTTTATTTGAAATATATTTTTATAAAGCCAATAATTTATGCACTATAAACAAATATATATTCTTTTTAATTCAACTCTTTGGTGGACAAAGATATCGTTCATCTCTTTTCTCAAATTTTCTGTAACAGTTTTCCTAGTTCCTAATGACATATAATAGTTAGGAAACAGTGTATATTATTTAATTTAAGATCTTTGGTGTAGTGTTTCTGCAACAATGTATAGACATATTATTTCGTTTCTCAAATCTTACGAGTTTTTAGTAAATTTTTTTTAAAGATAAAATTGGGAGAAAGTCTCTGTGGTGCACCGTACCATTTATTTTACTTTAGAAACAAATAGTACACATTTTGAGTAGCATTTGATTAATTTTGTGCTCTACAGTAATGAACGGTACGAAGGAAAAAGGGTAAAGTCAATTTTAAATCAAATTTAGTTAGTGCTGCCATCTGTTACACAATCATAAGACCTTTCTGATACACTTTAAATTGTGGTTAAAAGAGGTCTCTGTCATATTTAATTTTATTTAAAAAAAGTGTTTGCTGGGGTATTTATGGGGTTTGATATTTCAAATTTGCTGTCCTGGGAAATTTATGTAATGTTACTTTCCACCCTTTTTCCCTGTACATCTCTTATAGTATGATTATGGAAAAAAAGGTGTTAACAGACGGATATAAAAAGTTATAGGTCTATTTTCATATATTCATACGTCAATTAATTGATCTGAAGCTCTAAATGTTAGCATATAGTATCAATTTATCTAAAATAATATTAATTTAAAATTATTTTATGGCTTACATCAACAAAAATTGTTAGATAAACTAAATTATATTGAGAAGGGTTATCACAGCCCCCCCCCCCTCCTGACATAGACCGCCCCCTATAAGGATCAATACAAATGCATACAAGTTCTCTTCTAGTAAAATGATTTTTATAAATGTACTTTATAATGGTTTATTTAAGATTTCCGTGAATACTCATTTCTCTAAGCACCACAGGAAGCTAGCTGGAAAAATAACTAGCCCATTAAGATAATAAATTAAAAAAAAGAGGATTTTTTTACAAAACTAGAAGGAAACTAAAAAGAAAAGAAAAAAATGTTGTAATAATTTAATTAATTTTTTCCATACGAAACATTTGTACTATTTTCATTTTTTTCATTAAATTTTAAGTGGAACCCTTATAATTATTCTAATGATAGCACATTCAGTATATTAAAATTAAATTAAATCATATCGAAATATTTTGACCCTTTTAATAGTCCGAATAAATAAAATTCAAAATAAAATATAAGTAAACTATATTTACCTTAAAATCCTCACATACGAGAGAGGAAAAAAGGCAAAAATCTCGTTTCGTGTGGTTCCTCGGTGATGGAAAAGATGAATCTCGCACAGGTGACCTGAGATTTATTTTTTCCTAAATGATTCCTTACTATTTCTCAATGAAAATGCTGGTACATTACCAAGAAATTATATCTTCCTCAACACTACCTGACTAGTGTAAAATAAACGAATATCCCAGATTGTTAGTAATACTTTAAGCAAATAAGTTCTACAAAACACATAAAATAGTGAATGAATACATCAAAGTAAATGTAGTCTTGGAAATTTCAAAACATTGAATTATTTACATGAAAAGTATTTGTGTGTAATCAATGAATATGCTATATTGCTTGTGCTGCTCATTATCGATTTAAACTTATTAACTTAATCGGATTTAATGGAATGCGATATTAAGCCATGTTTGGTATTAGAAGAGTGAAGGGTTAAAAAAAAGTACCCTTTTTTTCTTTCCCTTATAATCATGTCAATGGGATATATGATATTGTTTAAAAATAATGAAAAACAAATAAGCTAGCTAGTAGCCTTTATATTATTATCATTATTTAAAAATAAGAGTCAAATTATTATATATTATATCATTGTTACTAACCCAGTATTCATTTATAAACCTTTAAATACAATCGTTACTTACAACAACAAAATAGAGGTTTCCAAATACAATAGGCAAACTTTAAAAACTTCTCCCAAAATTTCCTAAATATCCATTCTAAATGGAAGATTGCAAATTACTATTACCATTTCTTGTATAGTATACCTTTTCATAAATTATAGTTTATTAAATGTCAATTTAAAAATAAACATACACGACTATTTAAAATATAAGAATATTTTATTATAACTATGCACTAAATATGAGTTAATTCTCAATGGTGCTAGATAGAACGTATATGGCTACTGATTGTATACGAATCATTCATGTGTAATGTATAT
The DNA here is from genome assembly GCA_902141385.1 of Timema californicum. Taxonomy (NCBI): domain Eukaryota; kingdom Metazoa; phylum Arthropoda; class Insecta; order Phasmatodea; family Timematidae; genus Timema; species Timema californicum. Next base: position 10,541 of record CABFOW010007711.1, on the reverse strand, counting down.
AGCGTTTAATTTATTTATTAATTCGACACATGTATTCATAAATTTATAAACTCAGACACATCGTAGATTGAATATGTGATTATATTTTATCGCAAAGAATATTTAGTAACAGTCACATAAATGGTAATTTATTTACAAGTAAGAACGATCAAAAAATTATTGTAAAATACAATAATAATAATACTAGTTAAAATAATTATTACTTAATAATAATTATAGGTATACTAATGCACAAACAAAAATATTATTATGGTCTTTGGTCAGTATTATTTTAATCATCACAAATTTGCTGGAAATTGTTACATAAAATAATCAGCAGTTTGTATTAGGAACAAGAAATAAGAGTTAATAATCAAATGAAGTGAAAACGTTTGAGAGTAAAATATTATATTTTTTCTCTCTTTGAGTAACATTTTAATCATTGAATCATTTAAAAATATTTGTACGCATGCTCAAAGAGCACCTTGATTTTTATCGTGTTCTAAGAGATTAATACTTAAAATATATTTAAATTAGTGATTTATTTAAAGACTCTATACTGAGACTTGTTTTTTTTTAAATGGTTTAATTTTAAATATTTGTTTTTAAGATTTGTCTTTGATATGTTTGTATCTATTCATGAGTGAGCTTTAAGATTACTATAGCTGTTACTTATTTTAATGACAACTTTAATCAAACTGTTTAGAAATGTTAACACCAATTTGAAGGAGCTAAAAAAATGTCATAGGAAAGCAATGTTGATTATGTATTAATGTAGTTATATTTATGCATGCTTAAAGTATTTTTAAAAATTTGATCTAGTTCAAATTTTACAATACTTTAACACATTTTTCTCTTTTTTTTTATCTCATGCCAAATTCAATCGATTTTTTTTTTCTTTCTTGTTAAATGTATGCTGAATTTATTAAGTATTATTAAAATTTTGAAGTTACTTTTAAAAAACCAAAGTTTCTGAAATGATTTAAAAGAGTAATTTTACCTGACCCTAAGCCAAAATATATGATTCAAGCTATAAAGTGTTCAAAGTTTGGTTAAGGCCCATAAATAAACTCAAAACCCAAACACACACACACACACACACACTCTTACATGCATCATCGACTTTTGTTTAACGCAGCTAAAAACTTCATAAAAATACTGAAAAAATTTGTGTCTTAAATTTATTATTTGCAAGGATATATAATACCATAGGCCTATAATATTATTCACATGGGTGGTTGTTATGCAACCAGTTCTGATAGATGAAATAGATGAGCATATGGTAATAGATATTGAAAAAAAGACTTAAAATTGGGGTTCATTTAACGCTTATCGATAACGATATCCTTAGTAAAGAGTTTTAGGTGATCTTACACTTATTCTAAATATTACAGTAATAGAGATGGATATTTTACGATCGTAAATGATATATATATTTTTCAATCATTACCAACGTATTTTTTTAACCAAACATTTAATTGTTATTATTCTCTAGAGACAATATCAGAAAGCAAATAAGAATCTACTGAACTATGAACATTAAAATTCCCACATATTGAGTATTTATTTTTATCTTTAATGTACTGTACAACAGCTAGTACAATCTATACAGGTGCTAACATTCCTATTAAATGCATTAGCTTAGTTTATTTTTCTTGTGGGAAGTATAAAACTGTAATTGTTGGAAGCCATGCACCATTTACTATATGGGGTTTTCACATTGAAGTATCGATCCAAAAGCTTTTAGAAACATTATTTAATAATGTAATGACACCAAAACACGTTATAGAGTTTCCCCTATTTTACTAACAACCTATGACGTGACCCATTTTCAAGAGTATGCCACATAGTTTTCACAACTAGAAAAAAATAAACTACACAAACATCACATCACTTAGGCCTAGACCCCCCACAACCACACACCAAACCCCTCTACCCCCCAAAAAAGGAAAAAGGGGTAAAGTGTTCTGGATACGTAATTAGCGAAACAGACAACAACCATTCCATCCCATTTCATAAGGATCTTCACACACGCCCAAAAAAGGACCAACCACCACATAGGCTAGTACTCTCCTTAAAAACGTTCCTCCCCTCCCCCAAAAACCCCTTTTTCCATCCCTCTTACCCATCCATAGCCACTATAGTCTGGTGTAATTTTGTTGTGTGAGCTTAGCAGGGTTGAACGAGAGAAAGTAAGGACGATAGCAATTTCATCATGTCGGCTTTTATGGTCTGCTACATTAGATGAAAGCCATCGTGTGTTTTTTGTACCTTCCTCTCGACCCATACTAGGGTCCGAACCTCTCCCCCCCCCTCTCCACCATTTACTCCCTTCCTCTTTTTTTTTAAGTTCCATTCATTTACATATTACAACCTCCTTCACGAAATACAGACGCATGCTATATAGCTGGTGCTATAAACATGTTAGTTTTGCTCTAGGACGGTGGTCAGATCTGAAAACCACAAGAAAGAGGCTTCTCTATCTCTTTCGGGATGAAACCTTTCTAAATAGAATACATTCCCCCCTTTTTTTCACCCTTTCACACCCTCCCCGTTCTACCCATAAAAAATTATAAGCTTTTCATTGCACGGGTGTGCTGATTTTATCAAAGGAGAATGAGATATTACATAAGCAGTTTCATTCCTAGATATATGTATAAAAAACGGATGTATAAGGTCATAGTGACGTATCTGTCACGTTTGATGTAGGAGGATGAATACCGGCTTTTCACCTTTCTTCGTGTTTGTTGATTCTCATTTTGACAGTCATGTTTAATATAATCAAAACCTATTGTCCCTTATAATTTTTGTTTTATCCATAAAGTTAATTATATTATTTCAAGGCACAATAAACACAAATATAGTCCAAGCCATCAGGTTCGCAATAGATTGGATCGCCTGTCACGATACGATAGAGTTTTCAATCCCGAATAAGTTAACTTATTATAGTCCAAGCCATCAGGTTCGCAAAAGATTGGATCGCCTGTCACGATACGATAGAGTTTTCAATCCCGAATAAGTTAACTTAGATTATGGCTATTCATTTCTTCATTTTGTTTCTATCATTATCTCCTCATGCTTATATGAGATCACTTCCTCTTAGACATCGTAGCCTTTACTTCATCTTTGATTAAGTCATTAATTAAGTTGAACTTACCCACTTCAGTGGTAGAGCGGTCTAAGTCGTCCCTCTTGTATAAGTCTGGCCTGCTTAAGAAGGGGAGATAAGGGTTCGAATCTCCGTCAGTTCTATGGAAGGTATTTTTTCCTCAATGGTTTTCCCACTCTCCATCCACTCAAATGCGCGTATATCACCTCTAAATTGCTTCCTTCCTAATCCCTACCCCAGTAGAATAATTATCATGTAGGTCTCAGTTGATTTGTCTCCCGATGGTAAGGAGATTAAAATACGAATCTCGGTTGGGTGTAATGAGGGTTGTTTTTCCTAAATGGTTTTCCACTTGCATGCGAAGAAAATGCGGCTACACCTCCTTTATATAACCTTCATCTCTAAAGTCATTATCGTAATTAATACCTAAGTGTATAACCCAAACGGATAGTAAGAAGTGGTGATAAAAAAAATGTCCAGCTGTTCCACAAAGCTTAGTTTGTAGTTTGTTCAAAATATGGTGTTCCCTCAAAATGAAGACGAAAGATACCAACAGTGCTCTATACAAGTGTTATCCTACCTGGGGTATGAGTACCCCTGGGGACACTTGAATACATCCAAGGGGGTAAGTACAATTTAACTAATCATTACTTTATGGGTGACCTGGCGGTCTAGGGGTAAGGTGTCAGACCTTTATGCTGGTGGCCGGGGTTCAATCCTCACTCCCGGCAAAGATTTATCTGATTGCCAAACCCTTCCTTCACCTCTGACAAGACATCTTGTGAATGTGGAGAATGCCAGGCCTCCACCGTGGTTCGGATCCCGCGTTAAACTGAAGGTCCTTCATTTCATCTCACAATCCCCCTACCATTACACATTAGCGTAAGTGCGTATAACCCGAACGGGTAGTAAGACGCGGTGCTAATAATAATAATAATTACTTTATGATGAACACTGTACAATCAGAGCCAGATATATGTTTAGTCTACAGATACCAGGCCTTAAGGACACATAATCTGGGAAAGCCATTTCCTCTTTATCTAGAGGTAAATTATAAAATATGTATAAATTAGATTATGAACCAACAACTTCAGGGGTATAAAGTCGAAGAAAAATTATATTTGGGAATATGGAGACAAGAAATAGTTGAGTACTACTGTACTATACCTTAAACAACCTTACATTTTGAGCTGAATACATTTTTAAAAATGCATCTAGAATAAAAACATATTTATCGAAGTTGTAAGCAAATGACCGTAGTTCTTTGATTCTTTAGACAATTGCAGTCCTTTATTGTTATATCCTACAACATAAATAAATTATGAGGATTATTATTTATATTTTTGAAGCGCAATAGTTCTCGTTCTCATGGGAACTATAACAATATGAGGATTATTATTTTCCTGAATTCAAACGGTAGTGGAGGAAAAGCCAGTTGAGAGTTGTATTTTTTATAATTTTTTCAATTCTTATAGCAAAACATTTTTGGACAAAATAAATCAAATACTTCTCCTGTAGAAAAATATAATTTAATTTTATTCAAATTGTGAACTAAAAAGTTCTTGAATATCTATCAATAAAAGGTTTCCTTGAATTTAAAAACTTTTTCTTCTCATTTAAAAAAAATTCTCATCTAATGCCGATATACACTTGACAGATATTTAACAATCATTGATATCACAATATGAAGACTATTATACTCTAGGTTTCTACTGGAGTAGTATTTAATCAATTTTGACGAGAAAAATATTTTGATATGAAAATTACAAAAACACTGATCCTTTCTCACGTTCCCTTTAACCCCCCCTTAATTAACTAAAACCAATAAGAGAAGCTACAGTAGCCCCGTGGCATCTTTGGTGCTGACTGACAGCTCACAGCTGACTTCTGACAGTCAACATTTAGGTATATACCTAAATTTTGACTGTAAGAAGTGACAGCTGCTAAACATATGTTTTTAGCAGATCATATGGTTCGGCGTAGGGATACATAATTTGGTCTGGCAGCTTTTCAAAGCCGTCAGCTTTCAGCTGTGAGCTGTCAGTCAGCACTAAATAAATCATGGGGCTACTGTACATCGAAGCAAGAAGGAAAGTTAGCACTATTTTGAATACACATCCCCAATCAGTTATTCGGAATAAGACTTCCTTCTCTTGAATCAGTTAAGGATACACTAACCGTGTGACCCACTTCAGTGCTCTTTTAGAACTTGTTTCTTGAAAGAAGCATCGATCAGTATTATATGAAGTTTAATTTCCTGCCTACGACGAACTCTTCCAATAATTGATTGACATTCCCTTAGTGGAAATGTAAAAAATCGCTATATTGAATTGGATGTTGAAGTTATTTTACTGTAAAAATTTAAGAATAACTTTTTAAATACATAGTTCTATCCAAATATGACTTGCATATTAATTTAATTTATGACAACCTACTTAATGGGATTTGACTACTTGAATAAATTTCAATTATATTTCTAAAAATAAAAAAACTGTTTTTCATTACTAAATATAATAATTGTAATTATTTATAGCCTAACGTAAAACTCGGAACTGCTACATTTCACGTTAAAGGGAGCTAAAGACAAGCTAGAACTACATTTTGTCTGTCATATTAATTTATTTGGTAGTAAAAATAAACATCAAAGTTGTATAATCCTATAGGAGCGGAATAAAAAAAAATTCTTTAAAATAATACTCCTGAAGACGTGTAACCCAAACGGGTAACAAGAAGCAGTGCTAAAAAAAAATCACAAATCTGTAAGGCCTTTTAACTTAGCACAGTTTTACTATATAGTAGGGATCGGTTAGGAAATACTGTCTTTTCTTAAAGCTATTTATTTTTATTAGCACCGCTTCTTACTACCCGTTTGGGTTATACGCACTTATGCTAATGTGTGATGGTAGGGTGATTGTGTGATGAAATGGAGGACCTACAGTTTAACGTGGGATCCGAACCACGGTGGAAGTCTGGTCATTCCCCACATTCACAAGTTGTGATTAATACACGTCTTGTCAGAGGTGAAGGAAGGGTTTGGTATTCAGATAAATCTGTGCTTGGTCCGGGGATTGAACCCCGAGCCCCCAGCTATGAGCTAAGATACAAGTGTTAAAAATTTTTTAATTAAACAATAGACAAAACAGACTGACAGACCTAACGAGAGACTAACACCTAAACTTGATACAATGAGTATAAGATAGGAACATATTTTTTATAATAACATTGTAAAAAAATTAATAATATTTAATGTGTATTATTTCAATTTGATTATTTTATCCCCCACAGAGTCTTAAGTAATAATAATAATCATAAGCTACATCTAATCACGTTAACAGGACACTAAGGAGTTAGCAATAATTTATGAAGAGAGATATCCTAATTTGCGTGAAGGCAGTATGGGAAAATATTTAGTAAAAAAGAAAAAAAAAACTTGATGAGTATGGCATTTATTTTGCATGCTCACCGATGTAGGTAATTAAATTTTAATTCCAACGTTAATCATTTCTAAAAGATTATTTTCAATTAAAGATATTTAAAAAGTCCAATAATCCCATAAAAATATATTTTAAATAAAGATGTGGTTTTCCAATAATAAAAGATTCCTAACCTATAATTTCAAAGTTCACGAAAAATCATATTTTTTGTAAAAATAAAACCTACGATGGTAGGATTCTGATTCACTTTTCTCAATAATCCTATTATTCTTTTGTTTACTCACGAGTCAAACCGTAATGCTTTTTTTTTTAAAGCCCTTCCTTCAAACAGAACCGAACGATGATCCAAAGTAATGAAGGAAATTCGAGCTGACGTGGAAAATGCGATAAAGAATAAAATCAAATTTACCTACCGACCGGTCATGCTATTCTTTTACCTTTATTTATCGCTTCATGTGTAATGTAATGGATCTTTTCGTTCTTTCTCCTAGACAGATTAAATTATCGAAAACTTCCTATAACTCTTTTTTTTTAATATTATTATTTCCTATCTCCTTGCAGAAAAAAAGAGGATCATGTGTGACGTTTCGTAATGAAAGCAATCTCGATCGTCCTAAAAGGTTTTGAAAAAGAAAGCTCGCGTCACCAACCGTTGGAGAACACGGCACCATTAAGAAAGAAACAAAGAGGAGGAGGTAAATATAAAAAGAGAGAGAAAGGGAATATCAGAGTGTTTATATGTGAAAAAACAAAACAAAAAGATGAGAGGTGAACTCTATTAAAGTTAAAACTGTATTTATCGTATAACGGAGAAGTCTCCTGTTATCTTCACAGCGTTTTTACTTTAGTTAAATAATATTAAGAGAAAAAATTGTATTTGACTACCAACCACCCAAAAGGTGACCTGGTGGTCTAGGGGTAATGTGTCTGACTTCAGTGCTGGGGTCCGGGGTTCAATCCTTGGTCCCAGCACAGATTTATCTGATTACCAAACCCTTCCTTCACCTCTGACAAGACTTGTATTAATCACAACTTGTGAATGTGGGGAATGCCAGGCCTCCCACCGTGGTTCGGATTCCACGTTAAACTGTAGGTCCTCCATTTCATATCACAATCACCCTACCATTACACATTAGCGTAAGTGCGTATAGTCCGAACGGGTAGTAAGATGTGGTGATAATAATAATAATATTTGACAACAAAAAATATCTATATATATATTATATAATATATATATATATATATATATATTCACCCATTCAAATGTCAATTCGTGTGATCCTAAGCTTTCACTTTTGATAGATATTATTAAAACCAATTAAATAATATTAATAATAATAATATAGTGAAATATTATTAATGCTTACAAAAATTTAGCTTTATCTTTTCTGAGCCTTACTTTATACTATAGCAAGACATGTCCCGTAAATTCTCAAATTTATCAATTGTTGAGAAAGTATTTGTAAGTACCTATGCATTCCCATTATCTTTATATTACAATTATTTTTTTCATTGCGTCGAATTACTCGTTTGGGTTAAAGCATACATTAATTACGTCGATATCAAACTTTAAGGAAGTTAGAATTTTAGATAAAATGTACCNACCACCCCCAGTACGTCCATATGTGTGTGGAGGGAGAGTGGGAAACTATTTAGGGATAACCACCCCCAGTACGTCCATATGTGTGTGGAGGGAGAGTGGGAAACTATTTAGGGATAACCACCCTCAGTACGTCCATATGTGTGTGGAGGGAGAGTGGGAAACTATTTAGGGATAACCACCCTCAGTACGTCCATATGTGTGTGGAGGGAGAGTGGGAAACTATTTAGGGATAACCACCCCCAGTACGTCCATATGTGTGTGGAGGGAGAGTGGGAAACTATTTAGGGATAACCACCCCCAGTACGTCCATATGTGTGTGGAGGGAGAGTGGGAAACTATTTAGGGATAACCACCCTCAGTACGTCCATATGTGTGTGGAGGGAGAGTGGGAAACTATTTAGGGATAACCACCCTCAGTACGTCCATATGTGTGTGGAGGGAGAGTGGGAAACTATTTAGGGATAACCACCCCCAGTACGTCCATATGTGTGTGGAGGGAGAGTGGGAAACTATTTAGGGATAACCACCCCCAGTACGTCCATATGTGTGTGGAGGGAGAGTGGGAAACTATTTAGGGATAACCACCCCCAGTACGTCCATATGTGTGTGGAGGGAGAGTGGGAAACTATTTAGGGATAACCACCCCCAGTACGTCCATATGTGTGTGGAGGGAGAGTGGGAAACTATTTAGGGATAACCACCCCCAGTACGTCCATATGTGTGTGGAGGGAGAGTGGGAAACTATTTAGGGATAACCACCCCCAGTACGTCCATATGTGTGTGGAGGGAGAGTGGGAAACTATTTCGGAAGAACCACCCATGGGACACCCATATGTTTTTGAAAGGTGAGTGGGTAGCCATTTAGAAAGAAAAAAAATCATCCTTGGTACATCCAAACTGGGGCTTAAACCCCAATATCCCCGTCACCGTAAATCCACTCTAGTACGAGACTGATGCTTTATACCACGCTATCAAGGGGGTGGGTAGTTACAGGTCAAAGATAAGAATAAATACGGGTGTAGTTCCCTTCCATAGACAAGTCAGATTCTGAATTCAATTGAATAGTTTACAAGTGTAATTTTATCAAACCATTGCTTCAATTAGCAATACTCATAAATACGCCTGTTATTATAGCCGGTGGATAAGGGCTCCATGAAAATCTATCGAAACGGAAAAAAGGCATCATATTTCAATGACATCCGAAGCCCAGTCAAACACAAATCAGGTGGGAAGATGGCATTCATCTGTGGCTAAATAACTTAAGATACCAACCATTAGATATAATAGATTTGGTTCAGTTCCATTGGGTATAAATAAGCTGCATATTAGTTCGTCTTGCCATCAGTTTAGTTTTACATCTATTACTGTTTCCAGCCTGTCATCTTGGTCACTATTTTATTAAAATTGTATATTTTCAATTACCTGCTGGATAAGCCTGTCGCATATTCATATGCCTTATAATCAATCGAACTTAATCTAGAACAGACACAACATTCAATCCCCGGCAATTAATTCATCACTGTTAAAGGGGAAACCTATATTTAACTAACTATATTTTTTTCGGTCATCTCAGGAATTGAACCCAGGATGTTTAGCTTAAATTATAGATATTCTACTGACTGATATAAGGTGTCAGATTAAAATTAAATGGATAAATGTTATATGACGGTTCTATGTTGACTGCAATCTTATGACGTATAAGGTTTAGCGATAGGATTCTATTGAACTTTTAATTGATGGCTTACCCATTGAGAGTTTCAGAGAAAGACTCAGATAAAAACCTTTAAGAAGACAAGTGGGAGGGGTTTGAAGATAAAGAAAATCGTAACAGGTAACGAAGGAGAATAAAAAAATAAAAGAAATAGTTACATAAATCGAAGTCAGAAGAGACGTTTTGGGGAATTGTGGATTGGGGGAAAAGATTCGGACGTACAAGAAAGAAAAGAACACAAAAGATAATATGATACTAAGAATGGTTAAAGGGTAAGAGAACCAAGAGAGATAAAAAAGGGGGGGCTAGGATCAAGATGAGAAGCGTGGTTAGAAGAGAGATTTAAAGGGTTTTTTGGGTAAAGGGGGGGGTAGCGGGCAACTTTAATTAAACACTAGGGAGAAATGGAATCACAGACGGCGCACATTTACATACAAACCTCAAAGTTGGTTGGGCCAGGGACGACCCCGTTAGCAGACAAGAGAGTCGCATACCTGGTGCAACCCCCACCTCCCCCCTTTACAACTTCTAGACCCCCTCCCCCACCCACCCACCTCAACACTCAGTACCACAGCGCTGATGTAGACATCAAAAATTAATCTCGGAACGACTTCCCTTTTGAAATATGCTTGGGGAGCAATATTAACTTCTAGGCTCAGAGTAACCATGCAAATTGGAACAGATTGTGCCAGCAGGGTGTTTAGA